>SJYX01006227.1:117336-140437 GCA_006410675.1 Oreotragus oreotragus
CCAAGTCTACTTACTTGTCCCGGTTTTCAAGCCCACGCAAGAAGGAGCCCAAGGAGGGGCACCTTCCAATATTCAAGTGGCACCGGTGGCCCAACGTAGATGGTGCAAATTCCTTGTCTTGGAATTTTATTGGTATCCCACGTAAACCAAGTTATTCAGCCTCTTTTTCTCTCCTACTATTTTCTGGCCGAATTCCCATCTGGTGCATGGGTACCCACCAAGCCTGCTAATTTTGCCTGGGCTTCTAAGATCAGACTGGGGGGGCCTCAGTGCCTCCTCTCCTTCAGGAGAATGGGAGGACGCCTGCAGCCTATGTAGGTGGTGATTGGTATTCCATGTAAACCAAGTTATTCAGCCTCTTTTTCTCTGCTAATTCTCTAATCCCTCTCTATCTGTAATTAATTACGTTTTTTCTAAGGACTCTGACTCTGTCCCCACCTTCAAATCACCCTGGATCCACCAGGGCTGGACCCCGGCAACCAAATATCTGGACACATCATGGCCCACTTAAGTTGACACATAAAAGTAACCATCAAAGTAGATATATCATAATTATTTATGAAATAAATGAATGGATTCAACAAACAGTCCTCTGCATCTACTCTGTGCCAACCTCTACAGTATATGCTAAGGACACTATTGAGACACAGTCCCCACCCTTGCAGGTCTCACAATCTAGTAAGAAAGGCAAATAGGCAGGAAAAATAGACTATGATGAGTGCTTTGGTTGGGGTAAGCCCAAGGTGCTCTGGAAATACAAAGAATGTCCTGAAGGTAGTCAGGCCCATGGGATCACCAGTCCTTCTTTCTCCCTGAGCTCTAGAGTCTTATGTCTCTCTTCTGCACTGCAATAATTATATTTTGTTTATTTATAGTTCTTCTTCAGAGTAGGACATAAGCTACCCTTCAAGAGAGGGGCCTCAAATCTCCCTGAAATAATCTTGACTCAGAAGCCATGTGAGGCTGTAATGGAAGAGGGCACCATCTTGGATCAGCTCTTATCCACAATCTCATAAGTCTATGTCTTATTTCCCATTTAAGCTTCTGGAGGTAAATGTTCTCATCTCAAGTCCTAAAGAATATGATTCTGTTCTCTAGTGGACATTTATGTTCCCAGCCAACAACTTGTTAGATATGCTAGGGAGAGAAAAGGGGGTGGGGTGGGGTGCTGAGAGGGGTAGGCCAAAGGGACAGGATATCCTGAAACATTTCATTTGCTTTAAGCTTTTTTCCTGTCATGTCTCCTCCTCCACTGTATCCCCAACCCCATTATGGTTCTCACAGCATCAGTCTCTCAAACACACTGTTATAATTGAGGAGCATTTTACTATTGTCTGAAGGCATTAGGAGTTGGCTTAACAGCTCGGCTATTATATTCGACAGAGACTATTCAAATTATAAATAACGCTCATCACCAGCTCTTTTCATTTTCATTTCTCGCCCATGTATGGTATCTCTGCTTGCCAGAATGACAGCTCACTATCAGTGAGCCAACATGGAGAGAGAAAGAAAGCACCCAAAAGAGAAGAAGAGAATATGAAACTAGCTGAGAATTTCAGCATACATCCTTCTCTGCTGAGTCTGATCTTGGAAGAGAGGAGAACACTTTCAGTGAGAGCTGGAAATCTAGGACGGTGTGTCTCTAAGAAATGGAAATCCCAAATCCTGTAGCTAGTCTGCTTCTCCAAACTGGGAAGCTGTTTCATGCTGCTGCAGTTTTCCTAAGGGACTCAGTGTACTGAGTGTCCTCTGTTTATTTGCCTCCCCTGCCTTGTCTACCTAGCAAGCCTCTACTTTTCTTTCAAGATGCAAACCTCACTTCCTCTTGAAAACCCCCCTGTAATATTCAAAGATTGGCTTTATTTTCATGTGCTTATAATGACACCCCACTCCAGTACTCTTGCATGGAAAATCCCATGGATGGAGGAGCCTGGTGGTCTGCAGTCCATGGGGTCGCAAAGAGTCAGACACGACTGAGTGACTTCACTTTCACTTTTCTCTTTCATGCATTGGAGAAGGAAATGGCAACCCACTCCAGTGTTCTTGCCTAGANCCACTCCAGTACTCTTGCATGGAAAATCCCATGGATGGAGGAGCCTGGTGGTCTGCAGTCCATGGGGTCGCAAAGAGTCAGACACGACTGAGTGACTTCACTTTCACTTTTCTCTTTCATGCATTGGAGAAGGAAATGGCAACCCACTCCAGTGTTCTTGCCTAGAGAATCCCCGGGATGGAGGAGCCTGGTGGGCTGCCGTCTGTGGGGTCGCACAGAGTCGGACACAACTGAAGCGACTTAGCAGCAGCAGCATGAAAGTTTTACACTTTTTCTTTTGAAATACTTTTATATTTACAAAAGAATTGCAAATGTAATGCAGTTTCCACAAATCATTCACTTAGCTTCTCTAATGTTACCATTTCATGGATTCATTACACATTAATTAAAACTAAGAAATTAGCATTGGTACAATACTAATAACTCAACTATAGAACTTACTTGGATTTCACCAGTTTTCCACTGATATCCTTTTTCTGTGCCAGGAGCCAGAGCAAGATCCCACATTGCATTTAGCTGTCAATGTCTCTTTAGTTCTCTCCCATCTGACAGTTTCTCTCTCTTTCCTTATTTTTAACCTTGACACTTCTGAAGAGTACTGGTCAGATATTTTTCAAAATGTCATGTTTTTCCACTGTAAAGTTATTATCGTTCCTTTTCCATACTCTATTCATTAGAAGTGAGTCACTAAGTCCAACCCACACACAAGAAGAGAATAACAAAGTTATACTTCCTGGAAGAAAAAGCAGCAAATAATTTGTGGACATTTGTTAAAACCACCACAGTAACTAATAAATATTTGGGGGAATACTTTGAGGCTATACATTTATCCCATTTTGCCTTAAAGTTTCATCAATTAACTTTAGCATTCTTAATATCTTGCCGGCAGTATTTATCACTATAGTATTCTAACTGATTTTATATTTCTCTCATCCTTCCACATTTTAATTAGAATTCTTCTATAAGGAAGATTCATCCCTTCTCCTCATTAATTTATTCAATCATTAATTTATCTTCATTTGGAATTATGAGAGTTGATTATACTTTAGGTTATGACTCAACACTGAAACAATTTATTTTGGTGTTCAAATTTTCAAGTGTTAGATACAGAAGCAATTTTACTTTGCTTCTTGGGTCAGACACATAGTAGGTCCTTGATTAAAGCCTGTTGAATGAATGAGCAGATTTTTCTCACTTTATTAAAGAGTCTATCACTTCGGTCCTACACAGGCCCATCTGAGGCCAGAGGAAACTTGGATCTGAGTTGTTTGCGAAGAGTTCATCATTTTCATTTGGACATCTTTTAACAAAGTTGTAGACCAATTTTGTGAACAGAATCGCTACAGCCAAAGAAGGGGTGTTGTTGAATGGGTGAGCAGAGATAAAGTGTCTGAAACAGTGAGAGTGCTCCCAGAATCCTAGCCTCCCAGGTTGGAAACGTGCTTTGTGAAAAGCACTTGGAAGCCATCTGCTCCCTGAACATGAGGCCCACACACTGTCCTTCTGACACTCCAGGCAGGAGCAGGAGAGCTATATAGATTTTAAAGTAAGGCTATTCAGGCAAATCTTTGGCTGAGCAATGTAACACTTGAAGATAATGTCTTCTATATCTCAGCATTTTTGACATTTATTTTCATTTTCTGATTTACATTATTCTGAGAGAAAAAGCCAGCAAGTGGCAGAATTTTAGAAAATCTATGACTCTCACCCATTTTTGTCTTTAGTGGGGATCACCAATCCAGGTTTCTTGATAGAAAGCCCAAAGCTCCTGCAGGCAAACCTGTATGGGATGTTCTTGGTCTCTGCCCAGGCATCATAGAACTAGAAAAGGCTGCCCTTAGGTGAACCACAGCTACTGTGGTCTTTCAAAGACTAGAAGAGGAAGATAAGCCATGATCTTTGTGGCAGGGTAAAAGCCTTTCTAGAACAGCAGCAGAGTTGGCTAAGGAGTCCATCAGACTTGAGCTAGAATCTTTTCAACCTCTTTCTTGCTGTATGAACTTAAACAAATGACTTAGCTCTCCAAATCTCAGCTTCTTCATTTGTAAAATGGTGATGATAATAGCCCCAACCAAATAAGTGGGTATAATGAGATAGTGGATGTAAAGCCCCTAATGGAGTGCTTGACTCACAATAGGTGTTCAAGAATAACATCTGTCATGAATGTGTCCCCACGGCTCCAGACACTCACACTCCCCAAGCACTTCTTGCACTTTCAAGTTCTTACCTAGTCGGCACTAACTGAATACCTGATGCTGCTCTGTTGTCCCATATGTGAACACAACTAACAAGCCTTCTTTCCAGGGTCCAGCCTGCAACCTCACCTTCTAGCCTTTGATCGTGTTTATAGAGCTCCCCAAAATGGATCCCTGAAAGTTTCAAAGAGTTACCAGCTTCCAAAGTCTCCAGCAGCAACCTCCTGCTTGTATTTACCACAGACCATCCCATGGCTCTTTTGACGGTATACCATGTTCTAGTAATGGGGGATGAAGTCTCCTGTGTTTGTCCCTAGGTGGCCATGTTGCTTCTTAATCAAGGGTTGCAGGATTTTTTTTGTTTTTTAAAAAAGGAGACATGGGGAGCTCACTCCCTGTCAGCCATAATCCCAAGAAAAATGCTCCTACATGAGAATTGATCATCACCTGGAAGACCTGATTAGAATGCAGGGACTAGAGTTTGGAATGGTCCTTGACTTTTGAGTAGCATGATTTTAAAACACAGACCTCTAGCACATGTCTCAGCTTCCCATGCAGCCAGGCTTCTTCCTGCCCTGTCAGGCTGATGGAGATGGATCTCTGAGAACAAGGCTTTAGGTCAGGCCAGCACAGCACTGAACATTCTATAAGCTGACAATAAATAATACCAACATATTATAAGCATCTATAAAAATGATATGGCCTGACCTCCTGCAGTGCAAGATATAATCAGGAGCTAATTGGCCACTTTCAGGCGACTTTTAGGGCCATCAATCTCTTGCCTCCAGGACTGTGATTTGATCTGTGCCATTGAGAAGAAAGTTGGTAATCAGGCAGGTTATTTGTCTCTAAATATCTGAAGAGAAACCACAAAATGAAGAGCCAAAAATTATTTACTGTGGTCAGGGGGAAGAAAGAGATTACAGAGCTTAAACTGTGTTTTTTCAAGCATCAGGTTAGCTACATCATTAATGAAAACAGCATGTAACAAAAGATGAAACAGAAGGCATTCTCGAGACTCATCATTAAAATCATTTTACTACCTGATATTTGTAGGCAAGTTAGTCAGGGATAGAAGGCTACAAGCCTCCTTATGAGTCTCCAGCATTGAGGGACAAGGTCAGGCAGTGTCATTCTGATTGGGATAATAAGAATTGAAAATGAAATAGATGGGGTTAGCCATCTGTGGAAATCTTTTCAGAAGTAACCAACCCTAAGAGATGACTTGAAAATGTGTTGCTAATGAAATGAAGGCCAGTCCCTAAAATTTCCTCAGGAAGATGCCAATCAAAATGTCACGCATTTAGGATCTGCTGTGATCTCAGAATTGTTTATTAGATTGGGAGTCAATAACAGCTGGAATCTTACACTTACTTGAGGAGTGACCTTGGGTGAGTTCTTGGACCTGTCTGAGACTTGGTTTCTTCATCTGCAACATGGTAAAGGTTAATACATACCTAATAGAATCACTGTATTATATGAAAACATTCATTAGAAAGCACATTATAAATGATACCAGCCCTAAAATATCAGTTTGATGATGATGATGAAAGTGACAAAAGTGCAAGTGGACATGGGCTCTAGAAAAGGGACCACTGCCGTCTATTGATATATTCCATTTAACTGATTGTGACTAGGCCTTTCTGCCTGGTTTAGGAATATCTTAGGATGGAACTGTGCTCTACCTATCTCCTGTAACCCTCACAGCTCCAATTACCAGTGATTTGTCCTCCAAAGCCCCCACACATCTCAGAGTTGTTCTTCCCACCTGGAGCCATGTATCTGCCCTTACTTTGAGGAGCACCCCCCTTTCCTTCTTTTCTTTCTCCTATCACTTTTCTTTTGCTTATTATTCCCTCAAATACACACATATATGTGGGGCTTCCCAGATGCCACAGTGGTAAAGAATCCAACTGTCAATGCAGGAGAGGCAAGAGATGTGGGTTCGATCCCTGGGTCAGGAAGATCTCTTAGAGAAGGGAATGGCAACCCACTCCAGTATTCTTGCCTGGGGAAGTCCATGGACAGAGGAGCCTGGCGGGCTACTGTCCATGGGGTCACAAAGAGTCAGACATGACTGAGCATACACACACACATGTGTGTGTGTATCAGATCAAAAGTAGGTGCCTTTGATTAGATCAATAACCTTAGATTTTTTTTTAATTTTTATTTTTACTTTATTTTGCTTTACAATACTGTATTGGTTTTGCCATACATTGACATGAATCAGCCATGGGTGTACATGAGTTCCCAATCCTGAACCCCCTTCCCACCTTCCACCCCATATCATCTCTCTGGATCATCCCCGTGCACCAGCCCCAATAACCTTAGCTTTTAATCTAAAGTCCCTTTATCTCCCGGTGGAGTAGGGACCATATTGGTTCATTTATTTTGTTTGGAGTCTAGCCCATAATTCCCCTAGTGTAAGTATTCCAAAATATTTGGGAGTTAATGGTGCTACAGTCCTAGGAGATCACCAAGTCTCTGTACTATGTTATACTTTATCATGTCATTCTGCAATTGATTTCAACTACATAGACATCTTCTACTCATGCCTCCATCCCCACCAGTTCTTCTGTCAGCGCTACAGACTCTACTGTAGATGAATCAACATTGTGTTCTGCACTGGCTATGCATTGTCAGTACACATAATATCCCTTGATTGTTTTGCAACACGTTGGATATAGACTTCTACAGCAGAGGAACATTTCAGTGAGGAATCAGGAAAACTGGGTTCAGGTTCTCAGGCTACCATTAACTAGGTTCGTGATCTTAGACAAGTCATTGTATTTGTTGAATCTCAGTTTCCTCATCTGTAAAACTGGGATGATCACTGCTTCTCTGCTTGTTTCACAAGCCATTGTAAGGATTTCAAAGCATTCTACACTTACGACTCTCATAACATCTATTACATTGTGCTTTAATTGTTTGTTTACTTTCCTGTGTCTTCCATCAGAGTAGCAGTTTCCTGAGAGCAGGACCATCTGTGTTGCCAGAATCTGGCAGAAACTCAGGCACGTAACAGATTCTCAGTGATATTTGTTGAAAGAATGAGCACATGAATAAGTAAGTTCATGATTGTGAAGGTGCTCTGTAAATATGAAAACATATGCAAAATTATTTCAACATGTCCTAGTGAAGCAAGTATGTCAGTAATTGCATACCCATTTTACAGATGGAGGAAGATATCAGAGGGATAAAGAGCACTGTCCAAGGTGATATGAGTTGGTCAAGGAAAAAGGAAGAGCTCCCTGTCTCTTGACACCTGCCCAGCTCATTTCCCACTGTAGTTCACTGTCTCTAACTTTGCTATCAATATTATTATTTTTACTGTTTGGAGTTTTTAGGTATTCTAACCTGGGCTGTGTGGAATGAGACTGTGGTAGTGCCCAATCTAGCTTGGATCTTTCAGAGACATTACAGAGTATAAAGTGGTTGGTTGTATATAAATCCCATTCTGCAGCTTTTTAAAAAATATCTGTTTGATTGCAAGGCTATCTATTAGGCCAGTAAAGTCAGCATGAAAGGACACAACTTTTCAGCATAGTCCGGCTCAGTAAGAAATTGGTACCAAAGAACTGGAGTTAAAAATATTTGCAGGAGTGATTATTTGTGGATAATTAGACAATTGACAGGAAGCCTGGCTCCTCTAAAGCTCTTTAAACCGCCTTTTTCCCCCCCTCAGGAAACCAAGTAATTTGCTTTTATTTTATGAAGAAATTGTTACCCTAGGATTTTTCCAGCTAGAATGGATGCTAAAGGAGCAGCAATCACCTTTATGAAACAAGTGCAGGACAGCTTTCAGGAGCCATGCAATTGCAATGTGGTGTCTCAATCAATTATATTGAAATAGCAGCAGCTGCAGAGGTGTTGTTACCATAGAAACACAATAGCATAGCTTATAGAAGTGGACAACAGGACCTAAGCCCTCCCCGCCCAGGCACTTCTATGTGAAGATGTCTCAGTAATTATGCCAATTCATGGCACACACAAATGTCCATTTTAATATGTAGAGCACAGTCCCTGAAACCTTCCCTAAATTTCCCTTCAGGGATTGTATTACAGCAAATCTACTGAGTAACCAAAACTAGATGTGCTCCAAGAAAACTCTGTGTGTTGCTTCAGTTCCATGCTACAAGTTACAGCAGTCATCCTTTCTGCTCCACTGTTATCTTCCTGCCCTAAGCAGGCCCTTAACTTTTCTCAGCTGGGCTTTTGCAATAACCCCTCAGGTGGTCCCCCTGCCCTATTTCTGGATCACCCACAACTCTTTCTTTACATTTTTTTTCTAGAGTGATCTCTCTAAAATTCAAATATTTGATTGTGTTATTAATACTGTCTTACGAAAATCCTTTCCAGTTGTTTTCCATAACCTCAGTTATATCTCCAAAAATGTGTTCTGGGGCTCCATCATCAAATATGTTTGAAAAGTGTTTCTTAAATATCCCTATTTCTGGCCATTCACTGTACATTCTGGTGTATTGAAAGCTCTGAGAAGAGTAATACAGAAAAACTGATTTGGGTAAACCCAATGCTTCCATACTTGTTTGCCCATAGAACTCTCTATTGTACTACTTTTATCAGCATGCCGAGAGCACTAATTTACCCGTTTATCAGTCTCTTCAGCATCAAAACCAAGTACCACTTTCCAAAAAGTGGTTGGGCAAGGTGTCAGTAGCTGAGAGATTCCTTATACTCCTGTTCCTTTTAGTTACAAGTTACCCAGAAAACTTTCAGTTCTTTTTTTAAGCTCATTGATCTGGATATGTTACTAATTAATAAGCTTTATTTTATAGAGAAGTTTTAAATTCACAGCAAAATTCAATGGTAAGTACAGAGAGGTCCCACACATCCCTGCCACCTCACATGCACAGCCTCCCCCACTATGGACATCCTGCCCAAAGTGATACATCAGTTATAATTGATGAACATTATCACCCAAAGTCCATCTTTTATATTAGGGCTCACTCTTGGTGTATATCTTAAATTTTCACTATGCATTAAATTCCTTATCAAATTTTAACTTCTATTGGGATTGCACTTTTATTCAAAATAGGAGTACCAAGCAATCTACTTTTAAGAATCAAGTTTTCCAGTATGGAGGTTCCTATGAAAACTGAAAGTAGAACTATATGTGATCCAGTAATTCTACTTCTATGCAGGATAAAAACTGAAAACACGAACTCAAAAAGATACATATACCAGAATGTTTGTAACAGCATTGTTTACAATAGCCAAGATATAGAACCAACTCAAATTATGTATATAATAGAATGGAATAGAATATTATATATTGTTATTTATATATTTTATTACTATATTATAATAAATAGTAATATATATTATAATATACATTATAATAATGTGATTATAGTATATATAATTTATATATTAATATACAATATACAGTATATAATAATAAATTTTATATATTGTATAATATATATTATATATAATTTATATAATAATAATCTAATATGTATATTAGATGTATAATGAAATATTAACCATAAAAAGAATGAAATTCTGCCATTTGCAATAATGTGGATGTACCTAGAGAATACTATGCTTAGTGAAATAAGTCAATCAGAGAAAGAAAATACTGTATGATATCATTTATATGTGGAACCTAAAAAATAATACAAGTGAATGTATATGCAAAACAGAAACAGACTCACAGATATAGTAAACAAACTTATGGTTACTAAAGGGGAAAGAGTGATGGAGGATAAATTAGGGGTATGAGATTAACAGATACAAACTACATAAAACAGATAAGCAAAAAGTACCTATTATATAGCTCAGGGTATTATAACCATTATCTTATAATAACTTATAATGGAGTTGTTGTTGTTTAGTCACTCAGTTGTGTCAAACTCTATGTGACCCCACGGACTGTAGCCTATCAGGCTCCTCTGTCCATGGGATTTCCCAGGCAAGAACACTGGAATGGGTTGCCAATTCCTTCCCAAGGGGATCTTCCAAACCCAGAGATCGAACCCATGTCTCCTGCATTACAGGAGGATTCTTTACCACTGAGTCACCAAGGAAGACTTATAATGGAGTATATTCTGCCAAAATATTGACTCACTATACACTGTACACATGAAAATAATACAATATTGTATTGTAAATCAACTATACTTCAACTTGAAAAAAGAATCAGACTTTAAAGATTCAATCAGTTCAGTTCAGTCGCTCAGTTGTGTCCAACTCTTTGTGACCCCATGAATCGCAGTACTCCAGGCCTCTCTGTTCATCACCATCTCCTGGAGTTCACTCAGACTCACATTCATCGAGTCCATGATGCCATCCATCCATCTCATCCTCTGTCATCCCCTTCTCCTCCTGCCCCCAATCCCTCCCAGCAAGAGGGTCTTTTCCAGCGAGTCATCTCTTTGCATGAGGTGGCCAAAGTATTAGAGTTTCAAATTCACCATTAGTCCTTCCAGTGAACACCCAGGACTGATCTCCTTTAGAATGGACTGGTTGGATCTCCTTGCAGTCCAAGGGACTCTCAAGAGTCTTCTTCAACACCACAGTTCAAAAGCATCAATTCTTCAGCACTCAGCTTTCTTCACAATCCAAATCTCACATCCATACCTGACCACTGGAAAAACCATAGCCTTGACTAGATGGACCTTTGTTGCCAAAGTAATGTCTCTGCTTTTGAATATGCTATCTAAGTTGGTCTTTCCTTCCAAGGAGTAAGTGTCTTTTAACTTCATGGCTGCAATCACCATGTGCAGTGATTTTGGAGCCCNTCTGGAACTCTCTTGCTTTTTCCATGATCCAGCAGATGTTAGCAATTTGATCTCTGGTTCCTCTGCCTTTTCTAAAACCAGCTTGAACATCAGGGAGTTCACGGTTCACGTATTGCTGAAGCCTGGCTTGGAGAATTTTGAGCATTACTTTACTAGCGTGTGAGATGAGTGCAATTGTGTGGTAGTTTGAGCATTCTTTGGCATTGCCTTTCTTTGGGATTGGAATGAAAACTGACCTCTGCCAGTCCCGTGGCCACTGCTGGGTTTTCCAAATTTGTTGGCATATTGAGTGCAGCACTTTCACAGCATCATCTTTCAGGATTTGAAACAGCTCAACTGGAATTCCATCACTTCCACTAGCTTTGTTTGTAGTGATGCTTTCTAAGGCCCACTTGACTTCACATTCCAGGATGTCTGGCTCTAAGTGAGTGATCACCCCATCGTGATATACTGGGTCATGAAGATCTTTTTTTGTCAAGATTCAATAAAGGTCCTTTATAAAGAACTATACTATACCACGAACTTGTTTATACATCAACCTTAGGAAATCAGTTGTTTTCATTAGCAAGATTTCCCACAGAGCTAGAGGCTAATCCTTTCCTACCATCAATAGTATGACACCAAGAACAGTAAACAAACAGAAGAGATGTGTGCTGAATTTTGAAGAGGGGATAGAAATTTGCCAGTTGAGAGGTGGCAGACTGGCATCTGCTATGGACTGGATTGTGTCCTCCCCAAATTCCTATGTTGAAGCTCTAACCCCCAACTAGGTGACTGTATTGGAGAGTCTTTAAGAAGGTGATTCAGGTTAAACAAGGTTGTGAGCATGAAGCCCTAATCCAACAGAACTGGTACCTTAATAAGAACAGGAAGAGTCACCAGCACTCTCTCCCACAGAGAGAATGTGGCTGTCTGCAAGACAGGAAGAGATTCCTCACCAGAACCCCACTGTGCTAGGACTATGATCTCAAACTTCCAACCTTCAGAATGGTGAGAAATGCATTTCTGTTGTTTAAGCCACCATGTCTATGATATTATATAGTTTGTGGCAGCTCCAGCACACTAAGACAGCATCCAAGCAGAGAGAATGACATCATAAGAAGAGAGTTTGCAGAGTAGTAGGCACTGAAGCCAGATTGTAAAAGCCCTTTATATCATGCTAAGAGCTTTCAAAAGGATTAAGTCCAATGTGTGTTCTCCTCAGCAGTAGTTATGGTGTTTTAGGAAAATGTACAAGAATAGTAAAACCAGTCTAGAAATAGGTCTTGAAACAGGACCTGAGAACTGAGAAAGCAAGATTGATAAAGGACTATCTGATTTTCAGGAATGGAATCTTCAGTGCCCACGTCATTTCTGAACTGAATTATCATAATAACTTAACTGTTCTCTATACATCCAATGTGGGCTCCTCCTACCTCTGACAACCCATTTTTTATGTGCAACTAGAGTTGTAGATCAACAATTTTTAAAATTGGGTGTGCATCAAGATAACTGGGAGACTTGTTAAAACAGATTGCTGGCCCCTCTCCCAGGGGCTCTGTATCAGCAGGTCCAGGTTAGGGTGTGCGATTTTGTACTTTGGACAGCTGCCAGGTGATGCTTTTGCTGTGAAACCTTGAACCATACTTCGAAGGCCACTGAAAGAAAAACAAATCTGATCAGTCTCTTGCTAAAATCTCTTCCATATCTCCTTACTTCCCCAGGATAAAGTCCTTACTCTGGCTAACAAAGTTCTAGATTGTCTGGCCTTTGCTTTTGTCTTCTGCTTCATATTTCATCCCTTCCCTTGTTGAACTGTGTGATACTCCCTGTTTTTGCTTTCTGCTTAATGCTTCTATGATTGTGCCTATTTTTTTCCATCTGTCTAGAGCTTCCAATAGAACCATTTCTCCATCCAACTACTTCCTATTTATCTTTAAAAACAGGAGGGAGGTTCAAAAGGGAGGGGATATATGTATGCTGCTGCTGCTGCTGTTGCTAAGTCACATCAGTTGTGTCCGACTCTGTGAGACCCCATAGATGGCAGCCCACCAGGCTCCCCTGTCCCTGGGATTCTCCAGGCAAGAACACTGGAGTGGGTTGCCACTTCCTTCTCCAATGCATGAAAGTGAAAATTGAAAGTGAAGTTGTTCAGTCATGTCCAACTCTTAGTGACCCCATGGACTGCAGCCTTCCAGGCTCCTCCATCCATGGGATTTTCCAGGCAAGAGTACTGGAGTGGGGTGCCATTGCCTTCTCCAGATATATGTATACCTATGGCTGATTCATGTTGAGGTTTGACAGAAAACAGCAAAATTCTGTCAAGCAATTATCCTTCAATAAAAAATAAATAATTAAAAAAACCTTAATATACCTATAACCTATAGGAATTCTTCACTTAACAACTAATCTGAAGGAGCTGCCCTTTATCTGTGCTGCTAAAGCAATCTGTAGAAAGACCCATTGTTGTACTTACCACATGATATTGTAAGAATCTATTTGCATGTTTGTTTTTCTCCTTTAGAACATAGCATGTTGAAGGACAGGACCTTGTATTATATTTCATTCATTTATCTGTTTTCCAAGTGTCTAGCCCAGTGCCTCCACATACAGTAAGTGGAGTGTAAGATAAATTAGAAAATAAATGAGGGCATGGGCTATGGCTTCTGTAAAGATCATAACCACTGCTGTAATTTATCTCTTCAACAACCTTGGAGACAGGTATGAACAGAACACCCATTGTACAGATGAGGAAACTGAGTCTCAAAAGTCAGTCTGCCCACAGTCGCACAGCTAGTGAGTGGTGAATCATGACAAACTACTAATACATATGTCTAACTCCAAAGTTTGCACTTTTAACCACTATCCTATTCCATACAAAGGATTGGCAGAAATCAAACCTCCTGTGAGCTGCATCTACTTGCATATACGTAGGAAGTAGAACATGCTGTTCTGCAAACCATGTATGAGAAGTCATGCTCATCAATTTGCTTCCCTGGTAGCTCAGCTGGTAAAGAATCCACCTGCAGGAGATCACCCACAGTGCAGGAGACCCTGGTTCAATTCCTGGGTTGGGAAGATCCGCTGGAGAAGGGATAGGCTACCCACTCCAGTATTCTTGGGCTTCCCTGGTGGCTCAGTTGGTCAAGAATCCACCTGCAATGTGGGAGATCTGGGCTCAATCCCTGGGTTGGGAAGATCCCTTGGAGAAGGGAATGGCTACCTACTCCAGTATTCTGGCTTGGAGAATTCCAGAGACTGGTATAGTCCATAGGGTCACAAAGAGTCAGACATGACTGAGCGACTTTCACTTTCTCAAAGTCACTGCTAAGAGGCCCTTGCAACAGGTCTGAGAGATACGCCTTTCCATCATCCCTTAATGTAGTGTTTGAGGAATGTACGTCCATCCATGAGACCCCACAGCAATTCAAGGGGAAGAGACTCAGCTTACTCTTGTAGGACATCAAAATCCAGTGTACAAACACACACACACAGTGGAAATGTTCCTCATAGTTTTCCATTGATCAGACTTGGAGGGTTATAGAGAATTGTAGGTAATTTTTTTTCTAGCACTCTCACTGTTGCATTCAGACAAACCCTTTTTGAGGGTACATTGCTGTTCATAGTTGAAAACATCAAACATAGAAAGGTGGGCATAAATTTAATCAATCAATCAGTTAGTTGGGGGCAGGAAAGAAGTCAGATCACTGGCTCATTAATTCAACTCAAACATTTCAACTGTAGCTTATTATAGTCCTTGGATATGTTTGTGCATTCTCAGTAATGCTTAACACAGCTATTTTAGAACATAAATTTTATGGATAGTGTTAAGAACTGGCAATGGAAACCTAAGACCGTGTACCTGAGAATCCACCAACTTCTTTTTGATACCATGAGGACTAAAAGAACATCATGTCAATTTGCCTCTTGTCATCCTCCCACTGGGGCTTCCCTGGTAACTGAGATGGTAAAGAATCTGTCTGCAACGCAGGAGACTGGGGTTCAATTCCTGGGTCAGAAAGATGCCGCGGAGAAGGGAATGGCAACACACTCCAGTATTCTTGTCTGGAGAATTCCATGGACAGAAGGGCCTAGCAGGCTATAGTCCATGGGGTCGCAAAGAGTCCAATACAACTTAGCAACTGAATATGTACGCACCAGCCAGNAATTCCTGGGTCAGAAAGATGCCGCGGAGAAGGGAATGGCAACACACTCCAGTATTCTTGTCTGGAGAATTCCATGGACAGAAGGGCCTAGCAGGCTATAGTCCATGGGGTCGCAAAGAGTCCAATACAACTTAGCAACTGAATATGTACGCACCAGCCAGACACACCATTTGCCACTGCTCATGAGTCTGTACTTATATTCCAACTCCTAACCACTTCTACTTCCACAAAAGGTGAACAGCCAAGTTTAGCACCTGAAACTCCATCCTTTGGGAGAGTTTCCCCTCACTGTTGTCTTTCCTGGCCTCATGGGAATGAAGTTATAAGGCAATTGCCATCCAGTTTTAGTTTTGTGCTCATCTACTTAGCTGAACTATCTGTAAACCAGGCTTGAAATTTCTCAAAACTCTAGCATCAGTTGATCACGTGGAAATCCTAAGATGGCCATAGGCATGTCTGTTGAAGAGGTGATAGTGTAAATGTAGTAGATGACACTGGGATATGGGCTACTATTTCCTACAGCTTGCTGGGTACCTACACTTACAACTGATCAATCAGACAGAACCCAATTCCTAATGGGGAATTCTAGATGCGCAGTCTCTTGGTGTCCTATAGTTATGTAATCGCTCACTCTACCAGTGTCCAGTATCGTAACAAGAGTTGTTTTTCAAAAGGCTTTAAATTCTCTAGTGCTTATGGCATGGCCTTCCTCCAGAACTCCAGGGACTCACGTTACGATTCTTCCTTCAAGCTTTCCACAAACTCAGTGTAACTTCTTCTTCCCCCTCCCCAATAACTGTAAAACCAGAGGGTCTGCAGTGTCATATAGCTTAGGCAGCAGGGCTGTTTGTACCTTGACCTGCTGCAAAGCTCAAAGCTCTTTCCTGCTCTGTGTCCCCACTCAAAGCTGATAGCTTTATTTTTACATAGTATATGGGCTCAAGCAATATTGCAAGATATGAAATGCACAACCTGTATAACCTAAAGAGGCCTATCAGGCACAATGCTTCTTTCTTTGTGGCGGAGCAAGTCCAGCAATTGGTCTTTAACTTTGCTGAGAAGGTCCCAGCAGTCTACTGACAGCTGGACTCCTAAAAACTATAGCAATCTGCCAGACTCCTGAATCTTTCAACATTTATCTCCTGCTTCTTGGAGCAGAGGGCAAGTCTCTTACCAAGGTCTCCAACAGGTTCACCATTTCTTACTGCTATGGTCCAATTAAGCAGGAATGCATTGATTTAAAGGATCCATGTTCCGATTCTTGCAGATTACTTTATGTCCAAGGATCAGAGATTTCTCATCACACAAGGTCAAAACTGCTAATGCATACCAATCTTCCTCCTTGAGAATGTGAGCTGGTTTTGATCCTCTTGGGGACAGAAAATAAAGAATTTGCCAAAACTGTGGCCACATGTCATGTACCTGAGACCATATTATTACCTTCTAATGAGCATATCTGACTCTGTGGTTATGATTTGAGCTACCACTTTCTTGAGTTGATGGTACTCTGGTCATCATCTACAATCTATTCCTTTTCTCCAGGGACTAGACAGGTGAATTAGATGGAAATATGATGGAAACTACAGCTTTTACATCCTTCAGCTTCTTAATGTGGTAATAATTTCACCCACTCCCAGAATGTGATATTGGTGTGAAATTGATTGACCCTTCATCTGGGTCAGGGTGGGGGCAACTCTAACTCTGCAGGCCAAGGTTCCAGTGTGTGTTATTCCAGCTTCCAAGTAGGTCAACCAGTTATACATATGGGACCAGGGAAATGACCATTGAATGAGTTCATAGACGCAGTTGACCCATAGTAAACACATCTTGGCCAAGACTTTGTTTATTTTCTGGCTTCTAGTATCTATCAACCCTGACAGAGGAGTCATGACTTTAGATTATATCTCATTTTCCAGAACTGGCTCACATAGCCACTCCTAGCTGCAAGAGAGGCTAGGAAGATGACTGTTTTTAGTATGATGAATGACTAGGGAAATTGTCAATGCGAACAATATCTGAGTTCTGTAGGTAAGGCAAAAGTGAAAAATGGATGCTGAGAAGGTAACTAACTAGCTGTGTCTGCAACAGCAATACCTATCAGGTCTAAGAAGTTTATTTATTTATTTATTTTTGATATGTTTTATTCCTTTTTTCTTGCCGTTTACATAAGCATTCTAGGAGAATTACAACAATGTTCAGCACTATCACTCTCTGTGATAGTAACATGCCTGCATGCTAAGTCACTTCATTAACATCTGTCTCTTTGTGACCCCATGGACTGTAGCCCACCAGGCTCTTCTGTCCATGGGATTTTCCAGACAAGAATACTGGAGTGGGTTGCCNATGCCTGCATGCTAAGTCACTTCATTAACATCTGTCTCTTTGTGACCCCATGGACTGTAGCCCACCAGGCTCTTCTGTCCATGGGATTTTCCAGACAAGAATACTGGAGTGGGTTGCCATGCCCTCCTCCAAGGGATCTTCCCGGCTCAGGAATCAAACCCAGGTCTCCTGCATTTACTGCTGAACTACCTGGGAAGCCCCCTGTGACAGTAAGCAAGAGGCTATAATCAAAGCAAGTGCTGATGCCCCCTGTTCCATTTTCCCCCCCATGAAACTGTGCATCCACAGAGGACCAGGTGATCAGTGCACATGTGAGGGTCATCTTACTGTTAGAGTTCAGAGCAAAAGGGCTCTGATATTTTTACAGACCCTGAGGTGGTGTCTGGGAGAGGTATGGAGAAGACCTCAGAGAAGAAAAGTACTGGGATCTCTTGGTATCAGTGGGACAGCATCCTCAGAGTAAGTGCCTTCATGACTCTGAACTATATCTCTATCTCTAGCTTTCGAACTTTCCAGAATCACATTCTCCCCAAGTTAATATGAATTATTTAAAACATTTTCTGTTTTGTACTTTCTATAAGGGAGATAGAGAGGACCAGTTGTTCATTAGTCTTTCATGCTTTTTTGATGATAAAATTAACTCTTTTATGAAGTGAAGATAATAATAGCTGGTAACTAGATCATAATTAATTTACCTAAAATCCTTATTTGGAAAAATTAATTAAAAAAAATAATTTGCCAAATATATGTAGGATCAGAATTTTACCCCTAAGAATAAAAATGGAGAGTGATGCAGACCCTAACCAAACTGTCTTTCTGTCAGATAATACACAAATACCTATGTAACAAAAGTGTCCTCTACTTCCGGTTTCACTGTGTATTTCAAATCATTTGACATCCATAGAATAAAGACTGTCTCCTCTATATCATTCAACTCATTCCAAGTTTCCTAAAGGACGTGAGATCTTTATTCTCTTCTCTCAGCTTACCCCATTTGACCAACCCTTTCCCATTGTAGAAAAACCTCTTCCTTTGGAAACTACTCTCTCATTTCTCTCTTTTGAGTCCACTTAAACCCACTGATTTTCCTCTTGCCTGTGAAAAGGGTAATCAGGCATTCTGATCCTTGGACACTTGATGGATTGCTTAGTGTGTTAGAAAAGGGGGAGTTTTAGATTCTGAGGAATAAAAAGTGAAAGTACAAAAGAAGCCATTACCTTCATCTGCCTTCAGAATGGAGTATTTACAAAACAATTGGATATTTAACGTGTCTAAGATCAATCTATTCTTAGCACTCTCACCCTGCATTATTCAACTAACAGAATTCAAGTTCTCTCTCAGCATGGAGTTATAGGACCAGAGAACAACTTTAGTTATTCTGGGCTAGATATGCTCTGTACACCAGTAAGGATTAACAGGAACAAAGGGAAAAAAATGCATCCCATCACATCCATATCACTCCCTGCCATGAACTGATTGTTAAAATTTGATGAGTTTAATGATCTCCAGATATATGATAGTTAAATTAGAGACATGTACCATATAGGTATAGTCATCTCACATCTAGATCCCAGTTTAAAGTTAAAAGACCTGCTTTTACATATTACTTTATTTGATTTTCCTTGGACTCTTATGATGGTACCTGGACATGGTAGTCATCAGCCCTGATCACAGATGTTTAGGCTTCCTCTCCTTGGCACATGGAAAGATTGCACTGCCCTGACACCTCGAAGGGGTGTATCATCATATAACTTGTTTTGGCCAATGAAATGTGAGCGGAGATGTGTCATTTCCAGGTGGAATTTTTTACAGCCAGTCTATACTTTGACACACCCTCTTTTCCCTCCATCAGTGCAACCAATCTCTATCTCCATTTTTATCTCTGGTTCTGTCTCTGTCTCCATGTCTGTCTCACTCATTCTCTTGCTCTTACTGTCTCTCTCTTAGTTACACATGTACACACATCATATGTGTTTTTCTCTACACCTCTGCTTCATTCTTTATTGCTCACTGATCCATTTGCATATGGCCCAACACACCTGCCTCCAGCAAATGGCAGCCCTGGACCCCAAGTCTACATGATCAAACTTCCATAAAAGAGAATCTGATTGCCCGAGCTTGAGATAGGTTTTCATCCCTGGATCATGTAGTTAGGGGTACAGGGTCATATGGGAAGTAGCTGCTCACTTTATGCTAAAGCAAGGCAGATTCTCTAAGAAAAGGGAATAGGCATGGTGAAATGATGGGCATTTAAAGTACGTGAGTAAAAGCTTGTAGGCTTCAGACCAAGAAAGAGACCTCAGGTGTTCTGACTTATAGTTGAAGATCATTTTCTACCACACTCCCTGTGGCAACCTCAAGCTATTGTACAATATTTGGAAGAAATTATTGGGCCTAAACTTTATCTAAACCCATGCAATAATATTTTTATAATAGGATATTACTATAATTTTTTAAAAATAGACATATATAGCAACACAAAAATAAACTGGTATCTGAGAGAAGACATTTATTTTTTATTGAACAAAAATCATAACTTCCTTGCATTTTCAGCTGTAGAATATTTATTTTAAAGACTTTTTATCCTTGTCTTTTCCCAGACCCTTTTCCCAGGATCTTTTTGTCCTAAATTCATCTAAAAAACTTGACCCAGAGAGATGATATGGGGAGGGTGGTGGGAGAGAGGTTCAGGGTTGGGAACTCATGCATACCTGTGGTGGATTCATGTCAATGTATGGCAAAACCAATACAGTATTGAAAGGAAAAAAAATAAAATTTAAATTAAAAAAAAAAACAAACTTGTTTTTGATTCTCTTCTCCAACTTTCATAGTTCTATGTATTTTATGTCCAGATAGTTTTGGCTCAACTTATATCCTCCTAAGTTAACATGAATTCTTTAACTGTTGGTGTTACCTAATGAATTTATAACAGCTTGAAGATGAGCTGAGTAGCTTGTGTTTCCCTCAAATGAGTAAATATGTTATTTTTATGACTTCTCTGATGTTACTATGACCATATACAGTGTTTACAGGTTCAACATGTAAAACTCAATTTCCTCTGAAGGATTTTTGTGTAATTTGGGTAAGCTACCATACAAGTGAGCAGTGGCAAGTTAGTCATGATGCTATGAATACAGCTTCTCCTCATAGGGTTAGTTCATCCAGAGGGAAGATGACCATTCTTCTATCCTCAGTAAAGAAATAAGAGATTTAACTTCTTCATTCACTTGTCTCCACATAACGTATCATGTGTATATCTGTATCTGATTATAGTGCAAAATATTTTAATCAAATGTTCTCCTTAACAACCAATAATTGGGCTATGTTTCTTAAATCCAGATATCTGCTTAACCTCAATTTTCTTTTTGAGGCAGAATGATGTGGTAGAAAGAGCTCAATCCAGGATTGAGAAACATGGATTCTAACCTACTAGATTTGTTCCTTTATTAACAGTGGAGAACATTCTACAACCCAACCAAATCCTGAACTTCTATTTCCCCAGTTAGAAAGGATTTGTTATAATGCTCTTCAACCCATTTCTCAGGCTCACTGGAGGCTCAAAGGCGATGCACTTGGCAATTGTTTGAGAAACTAAGACACAATATACAAATGTGATTTACCATTAATACTCTTTTCCATAAAAGTCTATCTCTTAAATCAACATTCAAAGTAAAAACTTAAGAATAATCTTAAATAGGAAGATAAGCAATCCCTGACTTAAGAGCATCTGAGTCATATATGATTTGTATATGCAGATTGCCACAGTTATTCCAACTGTTGCTATTGATGTAAAAACAGTGGAAACTTTTAGACAAGCTATAGGTTCACAAATAGAAGGAGTGAAGACACTGTTCAATATGAAATCAATTAAGAAGAGACCCAATGACAGATTCATAGTCACAGCATGTAGCTGATGCCTAAATCCAAAATTTCACACGCCCCCCTCAAATTTTTTACTGTGAGAAATCCTGCCAATTATAGACTTCATTGCATTTATATATATCTTCTTTGAAAATGTGAAAACTTCCTCTTAATCCTTGCTCTGTGAGGATGGAGATTTGGGTTGAGATGAAGAAGAAGGTAGTTTTAGCCTGCTATATATACTTTGTGGAGTATCAACCTGGGTGAGCTTCCCTAGTGGAGTAGTAGGGGAGCATGAAGGCATTGGGTTCCAACCATAAGGACAGGAGGAAAAAGATGAGAGGATCATAAAGGTAACCTTCACATATTGAAATAAAGCACTTAATGAGAGCTCTGTCATCAGAAATAGAGGAAACTCTTCTTCTACTACTTTCTCTTCCTCCTGCTCCTTCCCCATCCCTCCCTATCCTTCCTTTTCCTCTTTTTCCTCCCCTTCCTCTCTTCCTCCTCCTTCTTCTAACAATGAGCCCTGTCCGGATATAAAAAGTGTGTGATTCTTGATACCTAAAGGAACTTCCTCACCTCTACATTTCAGGACTGCAGCTCTCAGGATCCACATATCAGATCAGTGACATTATCTAAAGTTCCACTTCCAACCATTGTTTGATCTCTGTTGCCTTTCAGATGAATCCCCTTAGACTGGTCAGTCTACTGCCTCTTAGATCAATCTGCTAGTCTTATCACTGTCTGATTATGTATATGGGAAAGATGAAAGTGAGTGATGCCAATGATTACATTTATATGAGGCAACTGAAGAAAATAACTCTACTTCTCCATTTAAGATCCTATTTTTATTGAAGGCAAATTAGATTATTTATTTCTAACTACAAGCAAAAACTTAATCCTTCCAATAAGCACTTATTGAGCACCTGCTGTGTGCCAAGCACTGTGTTAGGTAATATGGTACAAGTAGAGAAGAATAAGTCACTATCAATACCTTTAGGAAGCTTGCTGTCTAATGAAAGAGAGGATATCAAATTATAATGCAATATGATAAATACTGTGTTGAGGAATAAACAGGCTTCTTTTTAAATGTTTGTTTATATATATATATATATATATTTTTTTTTTTTTTTTTTACTTTACAGTATTGTATTGGTTTTGCCATACGTTGACATGAATCTGCCACAGGTGTACATGTGTTCCGCATCCTGAACCCCCCTCCCACCTCCCTCCCCATCCCATCCCTCTGGATCATCCCAGTGCACCAACCGCAAGCATCCTGTATCATGCATCGAACTTGGACTGGTGATTTGTTTCACATATGATAATATACATGTTTCAATGCCATTCTCCCAAATCAACCCACCCTCACCCTCGCCCACAGAGTCCAAAAGACTGTTCAATACATCTGTGTCTCTTTTGCTGTCTTGCATACAGGGTTATCGTTACCATCTTTCTAAATTCCATATATATGCGTTATTATATTATATTGGTTTTTTTCTTTCTGGCTTACTTCACTCTGTATAATAGGCTCCAGTTTCATCCACCTCATTAGAATTGATTCAAATGTATTATTTTTAATGGCTGAGTAATACTCCATTGTGTATATGTACCGCTGCTTCCTTATCCATACGTCTGCTGATGGACATCTGGGTTGCTTTCATGTCCTGGTTATTATAAACAGTGCTGTGATGAACATTGGGGTACACGTGTCTCTTTCTTTTTTATTTTTTTTAA
>SJYX01006228.1:0-39143 GCA_006410675.1 Oreotragus oreotragus
CAGGCAAGAATACTGGAGTGGGTAGCCATTCTCTTCTCCAGGGGATCTTCCCAACCCAGGGATCGAACCTGGGTCTTCTGCACTACAGGTGGATTCTTTACCATCTGACCCACCAGGGAAGCCCCAGCCTATCACTGAAGTGGAAAGTTTTCATTCCCATAATGGTAGGTTGTAGCCTAGACTGAGATCTGCCATTGGGATGTACTGTTCTTCCCCATCACAGCAGAACTAGATTCGGTGGAGAATATAATTCGGACCCTCTCCAGTCCTCTGTCGTCGCTCTGAAGATAGCCAGTAGAGAAGAGCTGATGACAAGTTGCTGAGCTGGAAATAAAGGGGTAAAGAGAATGCATTTGTGAACACATGAGTTTTCAAAAACCTCTCAGCACATCTACGAGACTTTATTTGGAACCAGAGCCATCTGTTTGCCGGATGTCTCTGACAGAAATGTGTCCATGATTTGGACCCTTCTTTTTTTTTCCTCCTCAGCTGTGCAGTGTAGCCAGATGTTCTTGTGTTTCAGAAGCAACCACATCCGTCAAGCTCTTTGTGGGATGGATCATTCATGCTTGTGTAACTTCATTCCTCCAGCAGTGAGACCAGTGGGCTTGTTTATCCACTTTTCTCCCCCTGATTTTTTTCCTCACGTTGCTTCAAATTAAATTAAAAGCCAACCCTGTCACTAATTAACAGGGGGTGGCACATCTGTGAACCTGCATTTGCTGGGTTGCCAGTTGAGAAAAATCCTTCTGCGCTCTTTGCCAAAACCGTGTTTACTAGACACCATCGGTGTCTTGGCAAGGCTCCTTGGGTTTTGTCAGAACATAACGTAGCTATGTAAAAGATGCCCTTCTGAGATGTCAGCTGACTCGTGTCGTTCCCAGACTTAAATATGCTGTGAACTAATTAACACCAGCATGAGAGCAAATACTCAAATATCGTTACCTTGCAAATAACAGCACACAAATTTCTGTGCATGGGTTTCTGTCTCCTAAAAAGAGAATGATGATGGTTGTTATCACAGGAAGAGAAAATATTGGGAAAGTAAAGCGTTGGCGTCTGCTAACAGGCAATCTCTCATCCTAGTTTCTAACAAGCTTGCAAACTCCAGGCTAGAGACTTATTATCGAAATGCATCTGAAAATACTGCAGACTTTGGCCATAGAAGAAGTGACTGTATTAGGGGGGCAAATATGCCATCAGGTTGGTTCAGTTGAGGGGGTTACTTGAATTCATGCTAGAAAGAAGTGTTTTCTGGCTTTTTCTCCACCACCCGCCGCCATCTGCATCAGAGCTCTACTGGCAGACGGGTCACTTGTTTCCAGGACCCTGACTCCTGACTTTATTGCATATGGACACTCTGAGGTTGATACCCCCTGGGCTGTGGAGTAAAGCAAAGACGCCTGCTTCATCTGATTCTTGGTCTCAGTGACCATGAAAGTGAGAATCTGAGAGTCCAAGAACTCAAAGGAAGTGAATTTGGAGAAAACAGAGACCAGTTCTATGGAAATAAGGTTGGGTTTCATATGTTCCAACAAAAATACATTTCAGGCTTTTTCCCTTAAAAACTTGCTTCTAGTATAGAGGCACACAGAACCCAAAGTCATATTTACATATACAGCTGACTCTTGAAAATATGGGTTTGCACTGTGTGAAGATACTTAAACACAGATTTATTTTTTCCACCATAAATACTACAGTACCACAGAATATGCAGTCGGTTGAATCCACAAATTCAGAACCGCAAACACAGAAGAACCATGGAATAAGAAGGGCCAACTATAAAGTATACTCAGATTTTCCACTGCAGTGGGGTTGACACCTCTAATCCATCTAGCTGTTCAAGGGGCAACTGTGTGCTCTATAACAGTGCTGCCCAACAGGACTTTCTATGATAATACAACTGTTTTCTGTGCTAACATGGTTGCCTCTAGGGGCATCATGGGGACTTCTGTGACAGCTCAGCTGGTAAAGAATCCGCCTGCAGTGCGGGAGACCTGGGCTCAATCCCTGGTTTGGAAAGATCCCCTGAAGAAGGGAAAGGCTACCCACTCCAGTATTCTGGCCTGAAGAATTCCATGGACTATATAGTCAGTGGGTCGCAAAGAGTCGGACACGACTGAGTGAAATTCACTTCACTAGGTGCATTGTGGCCATAGACCACTTAAAGTAAGCCTAGTGAGACTGGGAAACAGATTAATTTATCATCCATTTAACAAATTTAAATATAATCAGTCACATATAACTGTGGCTTCTGTATTACAGCTCAGCAGCTCTATAGCATATGGAATGTAGCATTATTTTACATTCTTGAAAACTTTTTAATGTCTTTAAAATAGAAAGTGGCTGATTCTTATAGCTGTTTCTGCATTCTATCGTAACAGTTTGGTTTTTTGGTGAAAGTTTAAGAAAATCTAGCCATTCCCAGATATATATTCAGAAAGTGAGAAATATACTAAAGAGTCAAGATTTGATAAAATTAGCAACTGTTTATTGCTTCATGAAAGACATTCCCAAATGAAATTAGCTTAAAAATGTTTGTTGCCATTGGCTGGATCCATGCTAAGGCACCAGCAGTTTTACCCACCACTGCTTTTGTACCAATGAAAACAAACAGCATCTAAGTATTATTTTGTAAATGATCTAGACTTTTCAGACCCCGCAGAAAGGTATCAGGGACCCCTAGAGTTCTATTGACCACACTTTGAGAAGTGCTCTTGAATCTCTGAGTCTTCCCCATCCTGCACACCTCACCCACCCTATCTTTTATCTAACAGAAAATATAACTGTGTTCTTGGAGACCTTGGAGCCAGACAATGAAATGGTTACCACTTTCTCCCCCAAGCACTTAAGTTCTATTTTCCACAGAGTTCCCATTTTTAAAGGGATTCTGGCACCTTTTGTAAGAATTGTTACATACCTTGTTTACCTTCTCCCATCCAGACAGATTTGTAAATTCTTATTTCATCTCCAAGCTCAGCATTTTCAACCTAACTCCTGAAAAATCCCGACCAGGATACTTACCTACAAATAATTACGTGTTTCTTTGTGTCTTTTATTATCTATTTCTGCTGTTAGGCTGTGCATTTTTTATAAGAACATTGCATTTACTTAATAAATACTGGCTGGACTAAGCGACTGGTGAATAATGTATCAGCTTGGCCAGTGCACACTGACCTGCTTCTTTTCTTGTTTCATTTTTTTCTTAATGGTCTTTCCTTCCACAGTCACTAAGAATAGTCACTGGAGCCAAGCAACATTTTTGAGCATTTCTTCTTTTGCCTAGTTTATGAGAAGATCATGAGATACAATCCAGTCCTTAGTGAATAAATGCATGGCTACATGCCACTGGGATGGATGACGACCTGGTAATTGCAAGTAAAATATGTCAAGTTGGTATTTTAATGGCCAAAAAAAAAAAAGAGTTGTAGCTTCTTTTAGCTTTCTAGTTCTCAATGTAAGACTTAGCTGAAATGAGCTCTACCCATATCACATGGCAATGTGAAAAATATTTCTGAAGAAACTGTCAAAAACTTTAAAAAGATTCTCCACAATTCAGACCTATTTAAAATTCCAGAGGGTTTCAGATATGCTCTCTGCCCTGGGTTTCATCATGCTAAAATTTCAAGAGTTTAGCAAACATCACAGACCACACTCTTGGCAGAGGATCCATAGCTTTGCATTATGTGGGGTTCCACATACCATCTCTGAGTTACCAGTTTATTTCTGGACTCATTACTGACTGCCTGAATTCTTTAAGGCCCCACAGCAAAATGTCTCCAGAGGATTGTGACACATTCTGTATTTGAGTTGCAAAACTAGTCTGGAGACTATTACTTTCCATTGGATCCCATAATATTTGCAGTTATTTTCTCACATAAATATATTTTCCTAACAATAACTAAAAAAAAAAATCCATGGTATATGATCAAGATGTGTTAAGCTATTGATATGAAAATCCAGTAGTCTAGGGGCAACATGTTTTAGTGATATAAGAAATGGACTGGAAATTGAGAGACCTCTCTTTCAGTCTTGATTTTGCGCTGGCTGGTTTTATGAACTTGGGCAAGTCACTGAACTTCTTCAGATTTCAGATTTAATCTATAACATATGATTTACAATATAACTTTCTTAATCACCCTTGAATTATTTAAATCCAGATAATTCTTTGCTTCTCTATTCTGACGAACCAGGTCACATACATGTAGCTTTGCCTTTTGCAAACATGGATTACTAAAAATTGAACTTAATTTCATTTTTCCTTGGAAACTACTTATTAACATACAGACTATGAGATGCAAATACTTCCAAGCAAAGTACAGTGTTAGAAACCTGGGCCAGAGGCTCTTCATTTTTCGCTCGATGGAATAACTTATTTTGTCTAATCACTCAGTAAAATATCTAGAGTCAGCAACCCTTGAGTTACAAAAACATAAAGATGAAAGTTGCATCTAAGTTTTCTGGTTTGTCAGTAGCACTGAATATTTGCAAATGTAGATTCATGAATATAAAGACATACACTTGATTAAAATTTTACAAGGCAGATAAAAGATGTAATAGGGCATTATTTTCTAAGTTCTTTATTTCATTGAATGGAACAAAACAAGTACCCGTTCATTTTAGTTAAAATACTCAGGCCAAGGTACTCAGGCACACATGCCCATCACAAAGAACCATTCCTGCGAAGCACTGCCATCTAACAACTTTCCAGCATCGCCAAGTGAGTCCATGGACATGTGACTCATAGTAGAAGCATATCTCAGTGGTTCACAGAGAAACTTGTAGAGTATGGTTTATACCTTTAGCACTTTTGTGCCTTTTCCTGTACCACAATTATCACTGTGTCATATTAGTGATCAAACAGTATCACAGGGAGGGTCAAGAAAGGTGCATTTATGAGTGTTAGAACATTCAATGACAGACATTAGAACAAGTCAGCATGCTAAATTTATTTGAAAAGACTGTCAACAGAAAAAAATTCAAATAAGAAACTAATTCAGAGAAAGTGGACTTCTCTCCAAGAAGTACATATATTAGAAGAATAAGCTGTTATCTCTTAAGAGATGGTAGAAACTGCTTTGTCAGCAAGTAAGGCTAAGTTGGTGGTGTGAATTTTCCATCAAAGCTATTCACTGCATTAAAAAATGCAATTTTAACCACAACAGTTCTTAGAAATTAGAGTTATATTTTTTATGAACAGATCTCCTTCTGTGGAATGTCCGTTTTACTAAATAGATACTATTTTTGTCCTTTATGGACAACTACAGTTTATTACTAAGTTCAGTCGCTCAGTCATATCCGACCCTTTGCAGCCCCATCAATCGCAGCATGCCAGGCCTCCCTGTCCATCACCATCTCCCGGAGTTCACTCAGACTCATGTCCATCGAGTCAGTGATGCCATCCAGCCATCTCATCCTCTGTCGTCCCCTTCTCCTCCTGCCCCGAATCCCTCCCCAGCATCAGAGTCTTCTCCAATGAGTCAACTCTTTTCATGAGGTGGCCAAAGTACTGGAGTTTCAGTTTTAGCATCATTCCTTCCAAAGAACACCCAGGACCGATCTCCTTTAGAATGGACTGGTTGAATCTCCTTGCAGTCCAAGGGACTTCTAAGTTAGAGAAGTAAAATTCTAGAGTCACCTACAGTGAGTCATTTGACTGATTACGGTAAATTTAACGTCAACTCTTTAGTATCTGACCCCATCTCTAGGAAACTGAAGTTTTCTAAAGGCACACGTTATACTATAGAGAAGCAAACATCCTTAAGTTAAATGACCAGTGAATCCGTGCGTTTACTCCTTGCACATACTCAAAGGATCCTGGATACAGCAAGATGTCATCATCCTCTTCCCTTCGGATAACATTTGGTTTTTCACCCTCTCATCTCTCACTCCCATCAGTTTTATATTCCCTTATCTAGAAATTTCAAGTTAACACTCAAATTGCCCTCAGATAGTTTTATTTCTGTTCTTTCTTTGGGGGAGTATTGCTTCAAGGTGGCCCTGTCATTATATATTGATGACCAAGTATAAAGTGAGGGCAATAAGACAAGAGAAACCAGAAGATAATACAGTTGCAATGAAATCACTGTTGTAGGTGATACATGTGAATGAATCCGACTTAAGAATAAGAACTTTAATCCGCCATGACCATCCATTAAAATGTTTACATTAAAACATTCATTTTGCTGGTCTGCAATATGATACCTTCATGGTTTTTTTTTCCCTCATCATTCCTCCCATGAGACTGTTTTGTTTAATTTATGCGGCTGGCTTGCAAGTCTGAGCTAACTGAGAAAGGACTGTTTCTAAGGACAGTAAATCAAAATAACATCAGAGTCACTTCAAACAATGTTTTTGAAATTCAAGTTAAGAACAAGTAGTTCAGACTACAAATACTTCTAGCTTCACACCTGTTTTCCTTCTGAACTATGGATTTGGTGACATTGTGCAAAGCAACTACAAAGGCAGTTCCATTTCCACAGGTTACACTGACCTTGCAGAAATGAAGAATCAGAAAAAGAATGAAAGAAAAAATAAAACAAGCCTTCTTGTTGTGGGCCTAGAAACTAAATAAGCACCAGATAAAAATCACAGTAGAAGTTGAGTGTCATTGAAATAAAGTGACTTGTTTTTATCACAAGGCTATTTTCAGTTAAGTCCACCTTAATTCTTATCTTTATTCATCCTACAGGTTATAGATAATGTATGACCGTATTAAAATTCTCTTCTTGATCTGAATCTCCCTATCTCTGGTAGACAAGCTGGGTCCTTGACAGCCTGATTGTATGTGTGTTGATTTTTAAAAGACAACAACACAAAACCCTTAAATTGGGATTTCCTGATTATTTCAGGAGGCATTCTATATACTGCACAAATCTTGCACAACAGTTTCAAAGAGCAACAGTAATTGAATTCAATGATTTAGAGTGAATAGTCTAAGCAAGGGAATAGGCGATCTGTATTGTTTTTAAGAAAACTATTACTGAAGCATAATACACAAAGAGAAAAATTACAAAAAATATTAACTACTCAGTGTGATGAATTTGCAAAAAGTCAACTCACTCTCCTAACCTAACCATCAATCAGATCAAGAAATAGAACTTTTAATCAGCACCCAAGAAGCCTCCCTCCATGCCCTGCCCATACATTCCAATTAGCCCCCAAATAATCATTCTCAGGGCTTCTATCACCTAGTTTTGTTTAGCCAGTGTTTGAAACTGATAGAGACAAAATGACATGATGAGTGTTCTTCTGTGTCTGGCTTCTTGGACTCTATAGTACTGTCACAGAGATTCTCAGGTTGTTGCATGAGATAGGAGGTCACTATTCCCTTTGCTGTATAGTAAATATCCTGTTGTATAGACCTACAATATGTCAAATGTCCATTAGTATCTGGACCCTTACAGTAGTGCCATGATCATCCTCGTTTTGGCATAGAAACATGGGCATTTCTGTTGAGCATATACTTTGGAGTCATACAGTGTGCATATTTGCATCCATTAGTAGATACTGCCACACTATTTTTCAGAGCAGTTGTACCAGTTCAGGCACCCATCACAAGTTGCGTGAGCCTTCCAACTGTACTATGTCCTCACAAGTGAAAGAAATAAAGAAAGTGAAAGTCGCTCAGTCCTGTCCAATTCTTTGTGACCCCATGGACTATACAGTCCATGGAATTTTCCAGGCCAGAATACTGGAATGGGTTGCCATGCCTTCCTCCAGGGAATCTTCCCAATCCAGGGATCAAACCCAGGTCTCCCGCAATGCAGGGGAATTCTTTACCAGCTAAGCCACCAGGGAAGCTCAAGAATACTGGAGTGGGTAGCTTATCCCTGCTCCAGGGGATCTTCCCAACCCAGGAATCCAGCCAGGGTCTCCTGCATTGCAGGCAGATTCTTTACCAGCTGAGCCACAAGGGAAGCCCACGGTGTCCTCCCAATCTCTTAGTATTGCCAGTCTTTGTGATTTTAGCCAGTTGATGGGCGTGTGGGGCGGTTACATTTTAGTTTTAATTAGAATTTCCTTGACAGCTAATAAAGGTAGACATTTTCACAAGTCTACAGGCCATTTGGAAATGCTTGTTAAAATCTTAAACTTATTTTTCCTGCTGCCATGTCTTCATTATTGATATGTAGGAGTTCTTTCTGTATTTCTTGTATGTCTTTTGTTACATATTTGCATTGCTAATGTCTTCCCCTCTCTGTAGCCTGCCTTGTCACTTAATGATGTCTTTTAATGAACATACATTTTAATTTAAATTGTGTCCATTTTACCAAAATTTTCCTTATGATTAGTACTTTTGGGGGTCCTGTTTAAGAAATCATTTTCTACCCAAATTTCCTGAAAATATTCTATATTACTTTCTAGGGGCTATAAGGTTTTTTACTTTTTTCATTTAGATCTATAAGCTACCTTGAAATATGAATTATATTGATTTTTCCTCTACAAATCTATGTCTCAGTAAACATCACTCATTGAATATGCAATCTGTTCCCTCACTGCATTGCCGTAACACCTTTGCTATATTTCAGGAGACTACTTATTTTTGGTCTATTTCTGGATTTTGGATTCTATTCTTTTGGTTTATTTGTCTATCATTAGGCCAATACCACATTATCTTAATTGTAAAGCTTTACAGTAAGTTTTTGTATCTGGTATTATAAGCTCTCAAACTTTGTTTTTCCTCAGGATAGCTTTTCATTTATACATATATGTGTTTGAATAAGCTTGACAGTCTCTCTGTATCCCTCATGGCAACAATACAACAAAACTTTCTGGGGGCTTGATAGGAATTGTGGTTAACTATATGGATCAGTTTGGGGAAATTTGAAACCTTGAAATGATTGAGTCTTCCATCTGTGAACATGAAATAAATATGCTTGCATTTATTTATGTGTTCTTTCACTTCTCTCATAAGTGTTTCTAATTTTCCCTGTAGAGGCCTTGCACATCTTTCCTAGGTATATGGCAGTTTCTAATTTTTGAGCTATTGTAAATGGTATATATTATTTTTGAATTTTGTAATTATTTCATTTGATCCATTTTTCCTGTATCTCATCACTGAAAAGTTTAGTCTGCTATAAAGTATGTTCACTGAAAGTGGAATTTGACACCTACGTAGATTGAAGTGAAGTGAAGTCGCTCAGTCATGTCCCACTCTTTGCGACCCCATGGACTGTAGCCTACCAGGCTCCTCTGTCCATGGGATTTTCCAGGCAATAGTCCTGGAGTGGATTGCCATTTCCTTCTCCAGGGATCGAACCTGGGTCTCCCACATTGTAGACAGATGCTTTACCGTCTGAGCCACCAGGGAAGTCGAAGTCTCTATATTAATAGGATTAGCTTTATACAAGAGAAAGTTGCTCTGCAGAAGCAGATCATATTGCCCTAGAATTATTATAAAGGTAATTATGGGAGAGAAAGTCAGAGATATCTGCTCAGTTTTGAGAATCTCTCTTACTATGAGAGACTATGTGGGCATTCATAGCAAAACTCAAAGGGTTAAGTGGACTAAATCAGTGGCTATAACAAGGGTGCAATAAATGGGCACAAAACCACCCCACCATGAAAAACTCCATCAATGAAAATGAGCCAAGGTGCTAGTTACTCATCTGTTGCTCCGTCAATATTCTGCAAGCATCCACCTCTAATAAGGACTATCAGAATCTCGTATGCTTTGACATGCTGGATCCCTCCTAAGCACTTCCTGTCAGTTGTGAAACTGACTGGTTAGGGGAAAAGAACAAGGGAAAAAGACAATGCCTTGATTGACAGCGATTAGAATGGGGTGAGGAAATGTGGGGAGTGAGAGAAATGGAGGAAAGACAACGTAGAAGCAGAAAAAATTAAACATTGTACACTCTGTGGTTGACTCCGTCTTGTAGCTTAAATGGTTAAGTCACACATTTAAATACTAGACATCTTATTATTTTCTTCCCAACTAATGTGCATGAAATCTTTACAACACAATCAGCAAAATAAACTCCAGCCCAGGGAACAATCTTTTTGAAGCCCACGAAAAATAAATTCAATATGTAAATAAATTTTCCACACACTTTATATGGACTTCCAATAATAAAAGCAAATATATGAGTTGTGGAGAACAGGCGTAATTCTTATTCAGTGGGGGAACTGGCCCTCGAGGAAATGAATGACCAATGCCTTGAAGAAAACTTGGGTCCCAGGACTTGAATCTTGCTTTAAAATTATTTTATTAAAACCATACTGATATTTTCATTTTATTCCTTCTAGGAATGCCTTTTGGCACTTCAAAGCAGAACAGTAGTGATCTTAGAATACTTCTGAAGTGCATCAAATGTCTATTCTTCTTACATTGTAAGCATTTGTCTACGCTTGAATATTTCATCAAAATTTTCACTGGAACTCCCTGCAGGTAGTATCTTTCCTAGGCCTAGTGTTTTGACCTTTGCTCTCTCTCAGAGTGTAGAACAGTGAACAGCAGCCCAACTACATGGAAGACAGAATGGAGCCCTTCAAATGGCTAAATGGATTTAAAGCAACTTCCAAAATGTCAGAAAGAAGAGGCCAAAATGTAATCAGAGTGCAAACAACCATAATTGACAAACACGCACTAGGCTCTTGAAGCATTTCAAAATCTGAAAAGCTGAGGGCTATTTCAGGCAAACCCTAAATCAAATTAATAATATTTATTGTTCCAGCAGCCTTGAGAAAGCTAAGACAAGAAGCAATATAAACAAATCAGGACAAAACTACTGAGTTGTGAAGTCTATTGCTTTCTCAGTCTCTCTTCTTCTAAATGACCGTGTGAGCTCCATCAAGACCAGCCACATACTCATCTCTAAAATGAAAGCATTTGGCTCAGTGTCATTTAGTGTCCTGGCCAGCTCAAAGGTCTCTGTGATCCCGTGACCCAGTGGGGAGGAGAGAGAGGCATAACAATATTTGATGATGACCCTAAAACAGCTTCTATTTGCCTCATTTGGATGTCTTTCCCCATTTCCAAGGGCTAGCAATGAGGTTTAAAGGCCACATGCTCAAAGGATTTAGGGGAAAATATTTTGAATATTTATATAAACTCTTTTAGATATTATGTGGAATATAAAAACGTCTGTGACACGGTCCATGTCACAGAGGCGCATTCACTTTCCTTGGGAAAGACGTTCTTTATAAAAACACAATAACGCTGTAAAAATCCAAATAAACCCAAATGAAGTGCTAACATCACAAAAGTACAAATGTTGGCTGCTCTGGAGATTCAGAGATACATGATCTCCCGCTGGGGGAGTGCTGAAGATGGTCTTGAAGGAGAAACTTGGACCACAGAAATCTGGATGGACAGAGGTCTAGAATATAGTAAACACTTTGGATGGGAATAAGATCACCAAGGGAGTGAATACATAGAAATGAAGGTGACATCTCCCAGGAATAGTAAAAAGAAAGGCCTCTTGGATCAGAGAAACTGTTAATAGCACTAGTGGGAAGTAGGATTGGAAAATCAGAGAACACTCATACTTTATAGACGTTCACACAGAAGAAGATGGACTTCCTTTTTTTTCTTTACTTTTGATTTTTATTTTTTTAGGGCTTTCCAGTGGTAAAGCACCGTGGTCCAGTGGTAAAGAATCTGCCTGGCAAATGCAGGAGATGTACGAGACATGGGTTCAATCCCTGGATCAGGAAGATCCCCTGGAGTAGGAAATGGCAACCCACTCTAGTATTCTTGCCTGGAAAATTCCATGGACAGAGAAGCCTGGTAGGCTATAGTCCATGGGGTCGCAAATATTCAGACATGACTGAGCATACATGCACTCTACCACCATAGCTGTTTTACAATGTTGTGTTCTTTTCTGCTGTACAACAATGTGTATCAGCCATAAGTATACATATGTCCCTCTCTCCCTGCCCCCATCCCCCATCCCCCTGCCCCAGGTTGTACGGAGCTCTGAGCTGAGCTCCCTGTTATACAGCAACTTCCCACTAGCTCTCTTTCATAAATGGTGATGTATATGTTTCCAGTGTAAGGGCTTCCTAGGTGGCGCTAGTGGTAAAGAACCCACTTTCCAATGGAGACATAAGAGATGTGGGTTGGATCCCTTGGTTGGAAGAACCCCCTGGAGAAGGAAATGCCAACCCACTCCAGTACTCTTTCCTGGAGAATCCCATGGACAGAGGAGTCTGGTGGGCTACAGTCCATGGGGTCACAAAAGAGTCAGATATGACTGAAACAATTTAGCAGGCAAGGACAGGGATGTATATGTTTAAATGTTACTCTTTCCATTTGCCCCACCCTCTTCTTCCCATGGTGTGTCCACAATCCCATTCTCTAAGTCTTCACCTCTATTCCTGCCCTGCAAATAGGTTCATCAGTACCATTTTTCTAGATTAAGATGGACTTTTCCTAATAGTTTATGTGGTACTAGCAATGGGAAAGGATTATGGAGGACAACTTCATCTTTTAGAAAGATCAAGCAAGGCCCAGTTGGAAGAATTGATTGAGGCAAAAGACAGGTAGCAAGAGTCAAGGTAGACAGCTATTGGGCTTGTCCTGAACAGGTGAAAACCTCAAGCATTAAAAATGGAAAAACTCCAGTATCGAAGGAGCTCCCTCACTAACTCTCTCTCCTTCTTTCCTCTTTCCCTTCCTGATCTGAATAAGCCTCTGGGTTATGAGGTAATATAGATAAAATTATACTTTCACTCACCAAGCCAAAGAAATGCTCCCGGCCCCTAGTGATGGTCTTTGGTGGGATGGGTTTGAACCATCGAACTGATTTTATAGCTTGTCTCATGGGGGCCTCTGGGAAAATCATTCATTGGGGTGACCTTTTGTTTTCACATAATTATCAAGATATGACCCAAATCCCCACCCTGAGTTCAAAAAGAAAACAAATCCTCTTCATTATTTTGTTGGCTCTCCTCACTTCTTGATCTCAGCCAACTTTCTCCAGGGTCTCCTTCTATCTGCTCTCCTCCCACGATAATAGTCTTGTACGTTTTGTTCCCTTGCAGCCCGAGACACACTCTTTCTGTGGTGAAAAGGAGTAGATTCACCAAAGTCACTCTGGACTAGCTGCCCATAGCCCCGTGATAATCGTTTCACTATCTAAAAGAAAAATGGGATTTTACCACAAACCTCCCGTGATGATTCAGTCCTCCCTCTTGCCAGAGGGAGGGCTACGCCATTTTTCCCCCCTTCTCCCCAGCACGCAGGCTGCTGTGAAGAAGCATCTGCTGTCTAATTCTTTTCTATATTAGGATAAAATGTTTTTTGGCTTGCTGATTTCAAGCCCTGAGGAAAAGGGCGGGTGGGGNGAGGATGAGATGGCTGGATGGCATCACGGACTCAATGGACGTGAGTCTGAGTGAACTCCAGGAGTTGGTGATGGACAAGGAGGCTGGCGTGCTGTGATTCATGGGGTCACAAAGAGTCGGACACGACTGAGCAACTGAACTGAACTGAACTGATAGACTGATAAACAGATCGTATCTCAAAACAAGACACTGAGATAAAGCTGCCATGGAAGGGGTGCTGAAATAAACTGAAAGCCGTTAACTTCAAAAAGTTAAAGCACCTTAAGCTATTTGATACACAACAGTTTTATAATACATAATTTGATAATAGATCATCCTATTCTTCCCCCACACACACACAACTTAATGAACTGTCTTTTTGACTATGCATTCCTTGGGAACAGAATCTTCTCCCTCTTCTTAAAATTTTAAATCTCTGCAGAGAGTGCATGGCTGATGATAGATGTGCCAATGATCTATTATGAAAAAACATAAATATCTGATGACTTTGGGTGCAAGAACACACACATTGCTTTCCAAAATGCAGCACCAGCACCCTTGGGTGACAGTCAGAAGGAAGAGGATTTGAATGCTTCAGAGAGGAGGAGAAAATGGGCTAAAGGGGTGCAAACATGTGATTAGCTCTTTAGGAGGATCCTGAGATTGGCGTTAGGAGCCACTTCAGAGACTTCTTCAAAGATCAGCCCTCCCCTTTGAAGCTATGAGAATTGACTCTCCCATGACTGCAAGTGCCTGGCACTAAATCAGGAAGAGATTTATGAAATTTAACAGACCAGAATATTATTGCATAAAGAATACTGCCCCTTAGCTGCCATCAAACTGCTCAGCTGTCTGTTTGGTTTCACTCATTTCCTGAACACTTTACCACGTCCCTCACTGCCGCTAGGTCAGAACCAGAAGTGGTACAAGGCCACACGGGGCACTGAGACTCTGGTCTCCACAGGGGTAGGGGTTGGGTTGGGGGAGTGGTGATCAGAAGACTTAGTTGTTGTTTACACGATCAGCTGTGTCTGACTCTTTGCCACCCCATGGGCTGTAACCCGCCAGGCTCCTCTTGTCCACGGGATTTCCCAGGCAAGAATACTGGAGTGGGTTGCATATCATTCCCCAGAGGATCTTCCAGACCCAGGGATCGAATATTCAGTACCGCCATGCTTTCTGTTTGTTGGCTGTTTGCTGTTCATTTGCTGACAAGTATTGGGTACGACTTTGTGTTTGGAGTTTGAAGAAAAGTAAGAGTGTCCACTGAGTGACTTCTGATTCTCCTCCTCCCGTACTTCCACCATTGCCTGGCATAAGCACCTTTTGCAAGTTTAGGCATAGCAACACCCATGTAACGAGAGGGCTTACATGGCCTCTCCTCAATGGTGGCCTGCCACTAGGATAGGGCAGTGCTTCTTACAGTGTGGTAGCTGAAGCCCCAAGGATTGCTACCGAAGCTTGTCAGGTGAGCCAAACATGGTGGGACACCTGCAAGTCAAAGCCCAGATAATAACTCACTATCAGGTAGGAATTTCACCCTACAAACCCTAATGCAAACTAGAGTAAACTGTCATAGCTGTACTTGAAATACATGTCTCATGTTTATCTTATGGCTTTTCTATGAATGTGAGTCCACCTAATCCATTATCAGAAGCCACACACTTGATTATTTTAAAAACATCTTTGCAAAAAACCAGCTTTTGGCTTTGTTGATTTTTGCTATGGTCTCTTTTGTTTGTTTTGCATTTATTTCTGTCCTAATTTTTAAGATTTCTTTCCTTCTACTAACTCTGGGGTTCTCCATTTCTTCCTTTTCTAGTTGCTTTAGGTGTAGAGTTAGGTTATTTAAAATATTCCAGCAAACAAAACCCAGGTCCAGACGGCTTCACAGCTGAATTCTACCAAAAATTTAGAGAAGAACTAACACCTATCCTACTCAAACTCTTCCAGAAAATTGCAGAGGAAGGTAAACTTCCAAACTCATTCTATGAGGCCACCATCACCCTAATACCAAAACCCTACAAAGATGCCACAAAAAAAGAAAATTATAGGCCAAAATCACTGATGAACATAGATGCAAAAATCCTCAACAAAATTCTAGCAATCAGAATCCAACAACACATTAAGAAGATCATACACCATGACCAAGTGGGCTTTATCCCAGGGATGCAAGGATTCTTCAATATCCGCAAATCAATCAATGTAATTCACCACATTAACAAATTGAAAAATAAAAGCCATATGATTATCTCAATAGATGCAGAGAAGGCCTTTGATAAAATTCAACATCCATTTATGATAAAAACTCTCCAGAAAGCAGGAATAGAAGGAACATACCTCAACATAATAAAAGCTATATATGACAAACCCACAGCAAACATTATCCTCAATGGTGAAAAATTGAAAGCATTTCCCCTAAAGTCAGGAACAAGACAAGGGTGCCCACTTTCACCGCTACTATTCAACATAGTTCTGGAAGTTTTGGCCACAGCAATCAGAGCAGAAAAAGAAATAAAAGGAATCCAAATTGGAAAAGAAGAAGTAAAACTCTCACTGTTTGCAGATGACATGATCCTCTACATAGAAAACCCTAAAGACTCCACCAGAAAATTACTAGAGCTAATCAATGAATATAGTAAAGTTGCAGGATATAAAATCAACACACAGAAATCCCTTGCATTCCTATACACTAATAATGAGAAAGTAGAAAACGAAATTAAGGAAACAATTCCATTCACCATTGCAACGAAAAGAATAAAATACTTAGGAATATATCTACCTAAAGAAACTAAAGACCTATATATAGAAAACTATAAAACACTGATGAAAGAAATCAAAGAGGACACTAATAGATGGAGAAATATACCATGTTCATGGATTGGAAGAATCAATATAGTGAAAATGAATATATTACCCAAAGCAATCTACAGATTCAATGCAATCCCTATCAAGCTACCAGCGGTATTTTTCACAGAACTAGAACAAATAATTTCAAGATTTGTATGGAAATACAAAAAACCTCGAATAGCCAAAGCAATTTTGAGAAAGAAGAATGGAACTGGAGGAATCAACTTACCTGACTTCAGGCTCTACTACAAAGCCACAGTCATCAAGACAGTGTGGTACTGGCACAAAGACAGAAATATAGATCAATGGAACAAAATAGAAAGCCCAGAGATAAATCCACACACATATGGACACCTTATCTTTGACAAAGGAGGCAAGAATATACAATGGAGTAAAGACAATCTCTTTAACAAGTGGTGCTGGGAAAACTGGTCAACCACTTGTAAAAGAATGAAACTAGATCACTTTCTAACACCACACACAAAAATAAACTCAAAATGGATTAAAGATCTAAATGTAAGACCAGAAACTATAAAACTCCTAGAGGAGAACATAGGCAAAACACTCTCCGACATAAATCACAGCAGGATCCTCAATGATCCGCCTCCCAGAATACTGGAAATAAAAGCAAATATAAACAAATGGGATCTAATTAAAATTAAAAGCTTCTGCACAACAAAGGAAACTATAAGCAAGGTGAAAAGACAACCCTCTGAATGGGAGAAAATAATAGCAAATGAAGCAACTGACAAACAACTAATCTCAAAAATATACAAGCAACTTATACAGCTCAATTCCAGAAAAATAAACGACCCAATCAAAAAATGGGCCAAAGAACTAAATAGACATTTCTCCAAAGAAGACATACGGATGGCTAACAAACACATGAAAAGATGCTCAACGTCACTCATTATCAGAGAAATGCAAATCAAGACCACAATGAGATACCACTTCACACCAGTCAGAATGGCTGCGATCCAAAAGTCTGCAAGCAATAAATGCTGGAGAGGGTGTGGAGAAAAGGGAACCCTTTTACACTGTTGGTGGGAATGCAAACTAGTACAGCCACTATGGAGAACAGTGTGGAGATTCCTTAAGAAATTGCAAATAGAACTGCCTTATGACCCAGCAATCCCACTGCTGGGCATACACACCGAGGAAACCAGAATAGAAAGAGACACATGTACCCCAATGTTCATTGCAGCACTGTTTATAATAGCCAGGACATGGAAACAACCTAGATGTCCATCAGCGGATGAATGGATAAGAAAGCTGTGGTATATATACACAATGGAGTATTACTCAGCCATTAAAAAGAATACATTTGAATCAGTTCTAATAAGATGGATGAAACTGGAACCAATTATACAGAGTGAAGTAAGCCAGAAAGAAAAACACCAATACAGTATACTAACACATATATATGGAATTTAGAAAGATGGTAATGAGGACCCTGTATGCAAGACAGCAAAAGAGATACAGATGTGTAGAGCGGACTTATGGACTCTGAGGGAGAAGGAGAGGGAGAGGGAGAGGGAGGGATGATTTGGGAGAATAGCATTGAAATATGTATACTATCATGTAAGAAACAAATCTCCAGTCTATGTTCGATGCAGGATGCAGGATGCTTGGAGCTGGTGCACAGGGATGATCTGGAGGGATGATGTGGGAGGGGGGTGGGAGGGGGGTTCATGTTTGGGAGTTCATGTACACCCGTGGCGGACTCATGTCAATGTATGCCAAAACCAATACAGTACTGTAAAGTAAAATAAAGTAAAAATAAAAATTAAAAAATAAATAAATAAAAAATAAAAACATCTTTGTCTTCAGAGATTTATCCAAAGCTACTTGAGTGTGCCACACTGCTATTCAACAGCACAAGAGATCCTGAAAGCCTTTTCTGTCTCTCTACCTCCATTTCTCTCTCTCCTTTCCTCCTTCTCTCTGCCCCCCACCCCTCTCTCTGTTGTAACTTAAAAAAAATCATTTATTTATTTGGTCGTGCTGGATCTTCGTTGCAGTGTGCAGGCTTCTCATTGCCATGGCTTCCTTCGTTGGGGACCATGGGCTCTAAAGGTGCCCAGGCTTCAGGAGCTCTGGCATGTGGGCTTCTGGGATTGAGAGCACAGCCTCAGTAGTTGTGGTGCATGGGCTTAGTGGCTCCGCGACATGTGGGATCTTCCTGGATGAGGGATCGAACCTGTGTCTCCTGCATTCGTAGGTGGATTCTTTACCACTGAGCCACCAGGGAAACCCTCTGCTACAACTTTCTGAAACTTTATAGGTCAGTGCTCTGTGATGACCTAAAAAGCTGGTACAGGAGGAGGTGGGAGGGAGGCTCAAGAGTAAGAGGATGCATGTATGCATAAGGCTGATTCATGTACAGCAGGGACTAACACAGCATTGTAAAGCAATTACCCCCCAGTTAGAAAGAAAAAGTAATGGGTCAGTGTTGCCATTGAGAAAGACACATTTAATTCATGCTCAAGGCTGCTGCTTCTGGGATTCTGCTAAGCTGCCTGGAGGAAGTGAGTCTTGTGGCTGCTATTGGAGGATAGGTGAAGAATTTCCAGAATGAAACCACACAGCAGTTGATCCACAAACCTTAAATGGCATTTGAAATATTTTAAAAATAAAGCTTTATAGGTAATGTAAAAAGAAATTAGATCAACTGGACAACAGACACGTAAAAGTTTCAATCCCTTTGATTGCCTCTGTGGGCTTCCCAGGTGGTGCAGTGGTAAAGAATCCATCTGCCAATGCAGGAGACATGGGTTTGATCACTGGGCCGGGAAGATCTCTTGGAGTTGGAATTCCATGGACAGAGGAGCCTGGTGGGCTACAGTCAACAGAACTGCAAAGAATTGGATATGTTTGAGTGACTGAGCATCCACTCACTCACACGTTTGCCTCATTAGAATAAAATCAGTTACAAAGGGAAGATTTTGATAAAGGAGTATAAAAATATAAAATTACTACTTTCTTCCAATGCAAACATGTGACATAAATTGCCAGATCAGCCGTTCCCCAGTGCACCCCCATCATAATGACCCAATGCCATGTGATGAATTACTAAGGACATGTCAGGAAAAAACTGTGTATGCTGTTACTTAGATTATTTTAGAGACTTCTGGGTCCCATCACTTCATGGGAAATAGATGGGGAAACAGTGGAAATAGTGTCAGACTTTATTTGGGGGCACTCCAAAATCACTGCAGATGGTGATTGCAGCCATGAAATTAAAAGACGCTTACTCCTTGGAAGGAAAGTTATGACCAACCTAGATAGCATATTCAAAAGCAGAGACATTACTTTGCCAACAAAGGTCCATCTAGTCAAGGTTATGGTTTTTCCAGTGGTCATGTATGGATGCAAGAGTTGGACTGTGAAGAAAGCTGAGTGCTGAAGAATTGATGCTTTTGAAGTGTGGTGTTGGAGAAGACTCTTGAGAGTCCCTTGGACTGCAAGGAGATCCAACCAGTCCATTCTAAAGATCAGCCCTGGGTGTTCTTTGGAAGGAATGATGCTAAAGCTGAAACTCCAATACTTGGGCCACCTCATGCGAAGAGTTGATTCATTGGAAAAGACTCTGATGCTGGGAGGGATTGGGGGCAGGAGGAAAAGGGGATGACAGAGGATGAGATGGCTGGATGGCATCACCGACTGGATGGACATGAGTTTGAGTGAACTCTGGGAGTTGGAGATGGACAGGGAGGCCTGACGTGCTGCAATTCATGGGGTTCAGTCACTCAATCGTGTCCGAACTGAACATAAAATATTTACCCACAAGCCTTAGAAAGAGGTTTTTTGGATCTAAGCTTTAGGTTATTTTGTCCCTTGCCACAAGGACATCTCTTATGTTTTCCCTCACATGCAACACTCATAAAGTGAAAGTGAAAGTTTCTCAGTCAAGTCCGACTCTTTGCAACCCCATGGAGTCTATGGTCTATGAAATTTTCCAGGCCAGAATACTGGAGTGGGGAGCCTTTCCTTTCTCCAGGTATCTTCCCAACCCAGGAATCAAACCCATGTCTCCCTCATTGCAGGCATATTCTTTACCATCTGATCCACAGAGGAAACCCAAGAATACTGGGGTGGGTAGCCTAATCTCTTCTCCAGGGGATCTTCCAGACCCAGGAATTGAACTGGTGTCTCCTGCATTGCATGTGGATTCTTTACCAACTGAGCTATCAGGGAAGTCCAGGACATCTCTTGTGTTGTCCCTCACATCCAACACTAATAGATCAAAGGAAGCCCACATTTAATGACTTAAGTTTCAAGTCACAAAATAGTAAAGGAAATTGAGTTAAGGTTATCAGAAAGCAGGTAAACAGATGCTGGGCAACAAAATAATAACATTGGCCCAAACTAGAGTTAATATTCCTTTTCCTAAATTCTCATATCTATTCAACCATATGATAAGCAGTACTCTCTTTTGTCCTAATTATTGCCTGAGGAAGCCAAGATCCCAGGGAGCCTGGCAGATCACACCTAGGGACAGGTGATCCTTCTGCCAACCTGGGTTTTGCTTCATTAAAATTTTGCATTCCTTTAGCAGTTGCATGCAGAAATCCCTCTACTAGAATAATCAGGAAGTCACATTACAGAGGAAAAAAAAATACCAGAAGAATATACAGGCCAAAATTTAGCATACTTGTTTATCAAAAACTTATGAAAGTAGGACAATGCACTTAAAAATAAAAATCCCATGGACAGAGGAGCTTGGTGGGCGCCAGTCCATGGAGTTGCGAAGGTTGGACACGACTGAGCAACTTCACTTTCACTTTCCACTTCCATGCATTGGAGAAGGAAATGGCAACCCACTCCAGTGTTCTTGCCTGGAGAATCCCAGGGACGGGGGAGCCTGGTGGGCTGCCATCTATGGGGTCACACAGAGTCGGACACAACTGAAGCGACTTAGCAGTAGCAGCAGTAGCAGTATATATAAATCTCCTTACCATGTGTATTTTACTGAACAGAATGCTCTCTATTTTTGAACAGTTGCAAGAAATAATCCTTAGATGATGATAGAATGCCAAGCACAATGGGATACACATAGAACACTCTAAGGGCTAACAGCTAATATTTATTGAATGCTTCTTATAAGCCTGCCATGGGTGTACAGGAAGAACTCAAGAATGAAAAGAACCACAAGGCAAAGCAAACAAACATTACCGTCCTCTTGGAACTTCCTGGCGTCCATCGGACAGGGTTGAAAGCACAGTACTGAGCCACAGAAACAATTCCTTGTGGGAGATGAAACATACAAGATACCACGAGGAGGTGCAGAGGGGTTAAAGGGAACCACGTGCAGAGTTCCACCTGCACAGAGTGACGAGGAGGACGCTGCCGTGGTTTCTCAAGAAGACCATTTTACAATGGGAAAATAAGCATAGGGAGGATCAAATTTTCTCTGTGTTTTGCAACTCACTTATCAGGAAGCTAGGATTTACCCCAGGCATTCTGGTTCAAGCCATTTATTACCAAGTGGTCCCCAAGGTAGAGTTATCTTTTCTATGTACCCCCAAACTGGCCTGTTAATATTCATAATTTTCATTCATACTTCCCTCATTTTTAAAAACTGAGGTATTTGATATGGTTATATTTATATATGAGTATATATAGTAATACATTAAGATGTATATAATTTTAACATAAACGCATTACTTAAAGCAGGGTGCATGTTCATTTTATGCTTAAACGCACTGAACTTTTTTTTTAAGTGTTCACTAAATTAAGGCGTAATTGTATGCTGCCCACTGGTGTTCTTGAAGTGTAAGACAATTGCTCCAGCCTTTAAGTCAAGAGCACAGAAGTAAGCCACCCTTCTCTGAGTCGAAATGTGTTCAATTACTCGCAGTAGCTTTCAAGTTGATAGTCAAGAGGCATCATTATATCAAAAGCTATTAGTTCCCATAGATTAAATTATATCTAACACTCATCACCCCCATCCCCATTAAAATACCAGAACTTTTCAAACCATTCTCTCTGCTTTCTCGAGGGCTCCATTAGCATCATGAGAAACTCAAGGCCGTGAATTGGCAAGTAATTAAATGGAGCATGTGATGAGATTCTGAAGCCTCTTGTCTACTTGGAGGAAACCCAAGCGACTCATTTGAGTTGAGGTGTCTAAGGATTTCTGTCATCTGAAAACATGATTCTTAGAGCAGCACAGACTGCATCCTGCTGCTGATGAGGAAAATAATGGAGACTTCTTATCAAGAGGAATACAGCGAAGTCACTTGGCCTGACTGAGCCTTCAGAGCTGGTTGGAGCTAAGGGGATTCACTGTCTTTCAAGAAACATATGAAGCATTTATTATGTGTCAGGCTCTATACAAAGTAAAGAAATAAGACACGTTTCCTGTCTTTAGGGTCTCATGTGCCAGTGGAGCATACATATAAACAAATACATTCATAATGCCGTGTCGGAAATTCATGAACAAATCAGTAAACAAGGTTTATAGCTTATCACCATTCTTCAAACTCCATCTACACGTCTCCCTACCCTGTCCCGCTGTGCTGGCCTATAAATGGCAACAGAGGACACAGGAACAATTCTGTAAGATGGCCTCAGATAATTCAGCATGTGCTATATATTTTTTGATCAAAAAAATTCAGTTTCAGTTGAAAACTATACATAAAATTACAAAGGAATGTAACAATAACCCTCATCCACATATCGCAGAATGAATTGCAGTAGGAATCTTGTTGTTGTCTGTTTTCACTTCAAAGAAAAGTAAGTTTATCCTTTCATAAAATTAACACATGGCTATTCAGTTCAGTTCAATCACTCAGTCATGTCCGACTCTTTGTGACTTCATGAAGCACAGCATGCCAGGCCTCCCTGTCCATCACCAGCTCCCGGAGTCTACCCAAACCCATGTCCATTGAGTTAGTGATGACATCCAACCATCCCATCCTCTGTCGTCCCCTTCTCCTCCCGCCCTCAATCTTTCCCAGCATCAGGGTCTTTTCAAATGAGTCAGCTCTTTGAATCAGGTGGCCAAAGTATTGGAGTTCCAGCTTTAACATCAGTCCTTCTAGTGAACACCCAGGACTGATTTCCTTTAGGGTGGACTGGTTGGATCTCCTTGCAGTCCAAGGGACTCTCAAGAGTCTTCTCCAACAGTTCAAAAGCATCAATTCATCAGTGCTCAGCTTTCTTTATAGTCCAACTCTCACATCCATATATGACCACTAGCAAAACGATAGCCTTGACTAGAGAGACCTTTGTTGACAAAGTAATGTCTCTGCTTTTTAATATGCTGTCTAGGTTGGTCATAACTTTCCTTCTAAGGAGTAAGTGTCTTTTAATTTCTTCACCCTCTGCAGTGATTTTGTAGCCCAGAAAAATAAAGTCAGCCACTGTTTCCAATGTTTTCCCAACTATTTCCCATGAAGTGATGGGACCAGATGCCATGATCTTAGTTTTCTGAATGTTGAGCTTTAAGCCCACTTTTTCAGTCTCCTCTTTCAATTTCATCAACACATCTATTAAAAAGTTTAAATCCATAAAAAAGATGAAAATGAAAATAAATCACTGCAAACCTCACTGCATAAAATGTAACCTTCAAGGGACTCCCCTGGAAGTCAGTGGTTGGGACTTCGCCTTCCAGTGCAGGGGGTACAGGTTCAATCCCTGGTCGGGGCAGGGGGTGTTGGGATCTCACATGCCTTGTGCTGAAAGACCAAAAACCAAAAAACAGAAGCAATATAGTGATGGATTCCATAAAGACTTTAAAAATGGTCCACATCAAAAGAATCTTTAAAAAAAAAGTAACCATCAGTAACATCAGATGCCATCATGGGGGGGGGGGCAGCTTTCAATACATGTAAATAGGCATGTAGGGGAGACCACATGTTGAAGGAGCAGGGTCTTTATTAAAAGGAGATTATTCTGTTCCATGCTACTTTTCCCACCCCTTAGCCACCCATCAATCCATGCCCTTTTCTTTGTCAAATTCTTGTTTCTTAATAATCTCATTGTTTTTTACTCTCTTTCGCTTTTTTCCCTCACAGCTCAGTTGATAAAGAATCCACCTGCAATGCAGGAGACCCCAGTTAGATTACTGGGTCAGGAAGATCCTCTGGAGAAGGGAAAAGCTACCCACTCCGGTTTTCTGGCCAGGAGAACTCCACGGACTGTGCAGTCCTTGGGGTTTCAACTGAGAGACTTTGACTTCACTTTCACTTGCTTGTTTCCTTAGGCATCAGCTGTAAGGGGCATTTTGTGATATAGTTTTGGCTTTCTATCGCATTTGCTCTTAAACTGTTTTTTGTTGCTTTTGTCTATGTAATATTTATCTTTTATAGATATGCCTCTTGTAGTTGGGCTTAATTTTATTCTGCCTCCTTCCACTTGCCACCTCTTCAGCTCGTGTCAATCACTCTTTAGTACTGACTGGACAACTCCATGGACGGAGGAGCCTGGTAGGCAGCAGTCCATGGGGTCGCTGAGGGTCAGACACGACTGAACGACTTCACTTTCACTTTTCACTTTCATGCACTGGAGAAGGAAATGGCAACCCACTCGTGTTCTTGTCTGGAGAATCCCAGGGATGGGGGAGCCTGGCAGGCTGCTGTCTATGGGGTCACAGAGTCAGATATGACTGAAGTGACTTAGCAGCAGCAGCAGGACAACTCTAATAGGCTGAGTGCTGTGCTAAGTCCCGGTTCCTGTTGTCCATGGGGAAGATGGACATATAGAGAGAAGAGGGCAAAGCAAAAATATAACCACAAATATGCTTGATGCAGACAAACATGGAAATTGAGTAGAGTCCTCTTTTAGAGAGGGTGGGGAAGAAATGTTTCTCTAAATTAAAAAAAAAAAAAGATAGTTAATCTCAAATCTAAAGAATGACAAAACCAGCACCAGAATGGGGCATGGCAAGTGCTAGGTGCTTAATAAATATTTTCTGAATATTTTCAGAGTACATTAATGTGAATATTAGGGAGAAGAACATTTAAGGGGAGGACTTAGCAGTGCTCAAACGTTTTCCTGGACTCAGATATCCTATTCATTCTCCTCTCTAGTTTTGACATCTCTTATAACCATGATGACACTCATAATAACTACTATTATCTTTATAGCTATCATGTATTGCTGCCATAAAAGAGACACTTTAAAGATTGCTTTGTATTGTTATCTCAATTAAGCCTCACAAAATCACAAGATAAAGATTTGTGTGTGGACGGTGTTTCATTTTTTTTCTTATTTTTCACATCAGGAAATGGCAGCTCAAAGTTTAACTGAATGAGCCAAGGACACCCAATGAGCTATGGAACAGAGTTTGAAACCAAATGCAGGTCTATCTTTCTGCAAATCCAATGATCTACATCTAGAATGTTTGTGTGCAATCTGATGTGATCAAGGACTCGCTTCAGTCGAAATCCCATGAAATGTAACAGGTTCAAGTCATCTGCACACCTCTGTCAAGACTGGGAAAGGAATTCTGAGAAAAGGTAGTAAGGTAGAGTAGATTACAGCCCACGACTGGGGCCAGGTTTATCTGGATTCAAATTCAGATCTAGACATCAGCTGGGTGAATAAACTTAGGCAAACAACTCCAGCCAAGTCATGTGAGTTTCAGCACCTGCACCAAATAGATAATAGCACATTCATTCTTACCAAGAGTCAATGATGCAATATAAATAACACATTAGCACTTTGTTTGGCAGAAGGTGATTTCCAACATAGGTATAAAGATTGGCGTGCTGCGGCTCATGGGGTCACAGACAGTCAGACTCGACTGGACAACTTAACAACAGCAACAACATAAAGACGACGCTGAGCGTGGAAGAGCTGGCTTGTACATGCAGAAGGGGGTCTAGGTGGCTTAGAAAGTGAAGACAGATAAGCTGGGATTTGAAGGACAAATGGAATTCACAAGGTAATTGGGAGGAAAAAAATATTCCAGAGCTAACAAATTCTGTGCACAAAGACAGGAGACAAACTCACTACCTGGAAACCACACGTCGACAATCTGTTTTTTAACATTTCCTTGTAATGACATGGGGCCTTGGAACAAGGTGCTTAAAATAGCACTCATGGTGGCAAGGATTCTAATCAAAACTCATCCAGAAAAGAAGGAAAAGGGTCCTCCTTGAATATTTATTAATTTTATTTTCTCAACCAGCTGGGCCTGAAAGTTTTTTGGGTTTTTTTTTATTTTTGACATTTTTCTTTTCAAGTGCCAAGTATCTCTTACATTTATTGTCCAGAGTATATGTTCTCCAAGGCAAGAAACTTTCAGAATTGGGATGTTCACTGTATGCTAAATGCTAACTATTACATTCTTTCTTTCCTAAGTCCTTGAAGTGCCAGCTGGGCCCAGAAACTCTTAAGTGTGAAGCTCAAGTGCAGAAGCTGGGATGGGAGGTATTTCAGGAAAGCAGAGCTAGTTGAAGCTTTGGAAGACGGCTGTGAAGAATATTTCTGCTTTGCTATTTCCAGCTCAATTTAGCAGCTTTGAGAAAGAAGAGGAGATTTTCATTAGCATTTTATTCCCCTATGTTCACCCATACCATGTGGTAGAAATAAAATTTCAATCCTTCCTGCTATTATCTTGGTTAGAACCATTAAATACTTTAGCTTGAGTGGAATTATTAAGGAGGAAAGAGAGAATTTCATGCTGACAGTTTATTGGGTGTCATCACATGGTTCAATCTTCCCAATTCATGAATAGATACTGCTAGCCCCATGGATGCACAAAAAGGTGAAACAGCTCGCCCGAGGTCACACAGTTAAAAAAGTACCTTGCCAGAATATGGCCTCTCTTCACACATTAAAACCCATTTCAAAAACATATCACCATTCACTTAAGGCTAGGTTATTCAATACAGGCCCTTTATTTCTAATAAACCCTATGCAACATATACATGGAAAATGCATTGATAAATAATACACAATTTCAAGCTCATTCATCACCTTTCCTTTGCTAGGTAGTACATCACCATACATAGCAGGATCTGCAGCAACATGCATTAAACATCAGGTGAATGTTTGAATTAAAAGACTAGAAAGGCTAAAATCTGTTTAAGTGATCATGTAAGAGACAAAGAAGTGAATTATTAAAAAATTCTGGGATATTGAAAGCAACTGAAAAACATTAACTATGTTTTGGAGTATTCTGATATTTTTTTAAAAAGACAGAAGCAAATTACTTAATAAAAAATTGAGTATCAGTTTGCTAGGAAAGATACATGTGTTTTGAGTTTATAATATTTGGCATAGATTTGTACAAAATTATTATCATCATGGGCTGTTGGGAGGAGCCATGATTCTAAATATTTATGAATCTCATGTATTACGTCACATTTCATTATTATCGGGCCATCTGATTGCAAGAAAGCTTTAGTTTTCTAAAGCTCTGTTTGAAGACAAACATTATCTCTCTACCTTGTTTTTATCATTACAATATATTCTCTGGTCATTTGTAACTGGGACTTCCCTGGTGGCTCAACGGTAAAGAACCTGCAGGCCAATGCAAAAGACACAGGCTTGATCCCTGAGTTGGAAAGATCCCCTGGAGAAGGAAATGGCAACCCACTCCAGTATTCTTGCCTGGAGAATCCCATAGACAGAGGAGCCTGGCAGGTTACAGTCCAGAGGGTCACAAAGAGTCAGACATGACTTAGCCACTAAACAACAACATTTGTAACCATCTCGCTTGTTGATGAATGAGCTCGAAATTCTGTATTATTTATCAATGCATTTTCCATGTGTATGTTGCATAGGATGTGTTAGAAACAAAGGGCCTGTATCAATGAATGGTGACATGTTTTTGAAATGGGTTTTAATGTGTGAAGAGAGGTCAAATGTAACCAAATACAGCTTCACATCACACCTCTAGATCCTTTGCCATCTGCTGTTATGCATGTCTTAACGTACCTCTGCTTAGATTCACCTCTTCACCTACATTTCCAGTTTGTCTCCCACCTTTTCTCCTATGAACCCTGGATGTCTTCCTATCCACCTTGTTTGGTTAATTTATTTTGGGACCAAAAGAAATGAATCTCTCTCCTTCAAAAGTCAAAGCTCCTAATAATCGCGTTGGACCATCATCACCTGCTCATATACCTATGGACTGTGCATACAGTTTACACGACAGAGCAGGAGGCTTGCATTTGCGTTGAGCTTTTACCAGGGGTGCCACAGAGGGGCAGGCGGCGGGTGAACATGAGCTTATTTACAAAACAGGAATGGACACACAGGCATAGAAAACAAGCTTATGGTTACCAAAGGGGGAAGGGGGGAGGGACATATTTGGAATTGGGGATTAACAGATATACACTACCATATACAAAATAAACAATAAGAACCTACTGTTAGTACGTGGAACTATATTCAATACATTTTCCTATAATGGAAAAGAATCTGGAAAAGGAATATTGCATGTATAACTGAATCTCTTTGTTGTATGCCTGAAATATTGTAAATCAACTATACTTCAATATAAATAAAAATGAGATAAAATGTCAATATGACAAAAAGATGAGGGTTGGAGATATACTGATAAAATCAGTGAAAAATCATAGAGAGAACAAGACAACGAAATGGAGAGGAAAGAAAATTACATTGACAGAGGAAAAAAAACTGAAATTTGTCCCCTATTTCTGCGTTAGAGGACCTGAGAATGTAATGGCAGATTTCAAAATACAGGGATCTCAGCAAGGAGCTTAAGATATGTGTTACTTGAATGTTTGTCAACCTTGAAATACCCATGAGAACAAAAATAAAAGTCTTCAGACTTTCTCTTATAAAATCTCCTGCATAATTCTAGCATGGCCTGAGAAATCTATGTTACCCCTGGTTATTTTGATGACAAACCATGTTTGGAAATGCCCGTGATTCCTCTGGACAGGACTTATCTCTGTAGCCACTCAGAGGAAGAGGGCTTTGCAAGCAGTGTCTTTGATGACATGAAACTAATTGGTGTCCACGTGGGGAGACTGATGCAATGCTCATGAGATCTCCCAATGGAAAGCAGAGACCATTCAAACATCTCCATCCCATGCCCAATATGCCACTCCCTAAATGTTTGGCATTAGGCAGATGTCATAGTTATTCTGAACACCTATTACCTAGCCATGGCTCAAGGAAATAATACCTGCTTCTCAGTATTGTTTTGTTTTATTTTTAAGGATGAAAATTGCCTTTTTTATTTATACATTCATTTATTTGGCCATGTCAGATTTTTGTTGTGTTGGGCGGGCTCCAGAGCACGTGGGCTCTGCAGTTTGCAAGACGGGTTTAGGTGCCCTGTGGCATGCGGGGTTCCAGTTCTCTGACCAGGGATCAAACCCATGTCCCCTGCACTGGAAGGAGGATTCTTAATCACTGTACCACCAGGGAAGTCCCTCAGTGTTGATTTACACATTATCTAGGTTAACCCACACGAATCTCTCAAGACAGTATTGATTATCTATTATCACACAATAGATGTTCCTCGAATGGCAGCAAAGAGGAAGAAGAGAAAGAAAAGGAGAGACAACTAAGGGGGAGAAGATGAGGGAAAGAGGTATAAGGTACAGCTCCTTCTATTTCTCACTTCAGCACACTCCTTAGAGAATTAATTTTCAAAAATTGAACAACAGTGAAGGCAGTATAACCCTACCAAGTGTCAATGAGTAATTTTAGCTATCTATGTATGTATATATTCAGGCTACAAGGCAGGCCACCAATGTCTATTGATTCCACTCCTCTGAAACAGATGGTTTTGCTTAGCTTTGAAAAGTGAACAACTTTCCTGACACCTACCGCTTGTTTAATAGTTTTGGAATAATCTATATTTCATGAGGATGATGACTTACCGCACCCAACCTTCTGCTGTCTTGCAAACTATTGATTTAAGGCGGTTTAGCACTTGTAAAGCATCTAATAAATTGGGCCCGATTGGCATTGCTGTGTTACACACTCATTCCTCACTATATAATACTGGCCTTGCATATTTTGGAACACATCTGTAGACTCGTTTTCTCGACAAGATCCTTCCTCTTCAAACCTTTCCATGGAAACAGCCATTGCTTTTCTTTTATAATCCACATAAAACGTTTAGATAAGTACAGGGCACCACAATCAATATTCATACTGTGATTTATTGGAGGAGGAAATAGTACAGTAAATCATCCCTGTAAATCCAGAGTGCAAGGTAGTTAGTGCAGTAATCCATCTCCTGGATATTCTAAACGGGGCATTAATGGGCTGGAAAGGTGGAGGGCTCATGAATCACCTACCTGTGGTGTAGGTAGTTACAGACTTTATTAGCTCAAATGCTTCACACTGAGCTCTGCCTTCTGCCCCTTTCTTCCACCCTCTCACCCCCTGTATCCAGCCTATTCATCATCACTCAGCCTCCTTTTCTCAAAATGTTTGTCTTCTATTCTGTTGAGCAGTCTAGTTCTCTGTATTCTGGGTGCAGTATCTTCCTGAAAATACAGAGGCTTCTAATTTGAATTTTGCAAGTGTTTTCTATTTCTTATTTTTTTCCCTCCATAATTAGTTTTTCCACAATAGATTCCTCTTCCCTTCAAATACCTGTATAAGAATGTGTTTGGCATAGAGGTAACTTTCATGGCTTCCCTCTGAAGTTCTCTAGCATAGCTGCATTTGCAAAGTTGCAGGCTTTGGGAACATTGCCAAAGGTACCCTGACTGCCCGATGTGGCCTTACGTGATGCCACAAATGCAAAATGTGAACAAAGTCTTAAAAAATATACCTGTGGCAGATTCATGCTGATGTATGGCAAAACCAATATAATATTGTAGAGTAATTAGCCTCCAATTAAAATAAATAAATTTATATTTTTAAAAAATGATTCCAAAAACCTGGTTGAAAAATGAGTATTCCAAACTACTATGTACTTAATTGTTTAGAAATATAAAAAGGTATAGTGATTTCTAGAAACTGTGATATAGTTACAATGTAGTTAGAGCACAGACATACAAAAATCTACAATAAGAGATGAGAATAGAGAGAGACTGAGGAAAACTTGCAGGCTTAAATGTTTGATAACCATTTGCTGAATGGATGAATATATGAGTTAATCATTCAACCAAACAAATCGATGAGTAAACACTTTCTCTTCTTTGGTTTTCATGGTTATAATCTTCTTCAGAAACACAGTGATTTTTGTTTGTGTTTTACTATTTAGTACCTTGAATATTTTTCTTCCTACCATAGACTCTTAAAATGAAGTCAGAATGATTGTCTTACTCCATCAAAGTTTGCTGACTTTTAATAAAGAATCAAAGTTTCAATTTCTTTTAAACCATCTCAGTCTTGATGTCTTCTAAGGTGATAATAATTAGGTCCGAAATATTGCCACATTTATTTCCAACTGTTTACACCTAATATTTTATAAAAGTACTCTGAGCCAACTCATCAGATGGTCCTTTCAGTTTATTAATCCAATCACCCATCTCTTTGGATTGAGACCCTAAAAGCACTGCTGGTAAAGGAAGATGAACAGTTTGTCCTTACACTCAAAGGCAGTGTCTTCTAAGGTGATAATAATTAGGTCCGAAATATTGCCACATTTATTTCCAACTGTTTACACCTAATATTTTATAAAAGTACTCTGAGCCAACTCATCAGATGGTCCTTTCAGTTTATTAATCCAATCACCCATCTCTTTGGATTGAGACCCTAAAAGCACTGCTGGTAAAGGAAGATGAACAGTTTGTCAGCATCTTATAAGCCTAGCAGATGGACTTTCTGCTTTTCACCTACAGATTAAGGTAAGTGGCATTTCCAATCTGGGACCTGAGGTTCCTAACTTGAAGCCACTTAGCAAAAAAAAAAAAAATATATATATATATATACATATATATATTACTAAGAAAATTAATTTTCTAGCAATTTTTGCTCTCTTTTATATCAATATTTTATAGTGGGAGGAAAATGTAAACAAAGTCCTATGATAGGGAATTTTAATTAAATACACTTTTCAAAATGACCCCTAAGATAGGAAGAGCACATCTGGAGATACTGGAATCCTTCTTTCTTATGCTAGACGATTTTCCTTACTATTTTGCTTTGTAAATATGTTCATTTGTAGCATTTTTTAGAGTCTGCATGTAAGTGATATCATATAACATTTGTCTTTGTCTGACTCACTTCACTTAGTCTGATAATCTCCAGGTCCATCCATGTTGCTGCAAATGCATGTTTCATCCTTTTTTCCAAATTCAGGCTTAAATTGAAGAAAGTAGGGAAAACCACTAGACCATTCAGGTATGACCTAAATCAAATCCCTTATGATTATACAGTGGAAGTGAGAAATAGATTTAAGGGCCTAGATCTGATAGACAGAGTTCCTGATGAACTATGGAATGAGGTTCGTGACATTGTACAGGAGACAGGGATCAAGACCATCCCCATGGAAAAGAAATGCAAAAAAGCAAAATGGCTGTCTGGAGAAGCCTTACAAATAGCACTGAAAAGAAGAGAGGCGAAAAGCAAAGGAGAAAAGAAAAGATATAAGCATCTGAATGCAGAGTTCCAAAGAATAGCAAGAAGAGATAAGAAAGCCTTCTTCAGCAATCAATGCAAAGAGATAGAGGAAAACAACAGAATGGGAAAGACTAGAGATCTCTTCAAGAGAATTGGAGATACCAAGGGAACATTTCATGCAAAGATGGGCTCGATAAAGGATAGAAATGGTATGGACCTAACAGAAGCAGAAGATATTAAGAAGAGGTGGCAAGAATACACAGAAGAACTGTACAGAAAAGATCTTCACGACCCAGATAATCATGAGGATGTGATCACTAATCTAGAGCCAGACATCTTGGAATGTGAAGTCAAGTGGGCCTTAGAAAGCATCACTAAGAACAAAGCTAGTGGAGGTGATGGAATTCCCGTTGAGCTGTTTCAAATCCTGGAAGATGATGCTGTGAAAGTGCTGCACTCAATATGCCAGCAAATTTGGAAAACTCAGCAGTGGCCACAGGACTGGAAAAGGTCAGTTTTCATTCCAATTCCAAAGAAAGGCAATGCCAAAGAATGCTCAAACTACCGCACAATTGCACTCATCTCACACGCTAGTAAAGTAATGCTCAAAATTCTCCAAGCCAGGCTTCAGCAATATGTGAACCGTGAACTCCCTGATGTTCAAGCTGGTTTTAGAACAGGCAGAGGAACCAGAGATCAAATTGCCAACATCCGCTGGATCATGGAAAAAGCAAGAGAGTTCCAGAAAAACATCTATTTCTGCTTTATTGACTATGCCAAAGCCTTTGACTGTGTGGATCACAATAAACTGTGGAAAATTCTGAAAGAGATGGGAATACCAGACCACCTAACCTGCCTCTTGAGAAATCTGTATGCAGGTCAGGAAGCAACAGTTAGAACTGGACATGGAACAACAGACTGGTTCCAAATAGGAAAAGGAGTACGTCAAGGCTGTATATTGTCTCCCTGCTTATTTAACTTATATGCAGAGTACATCATGAGAAACGCTGGACTGGAAGAAACACAAGCTGGAATCAAGATTGCCGGGAGAAATATCAATAACCTCAGATATGCTGATGACACCACCCTTATGGCAGAAAGTGAGGAGGAGCTAAAAAGCCTCTTGATGAAAGTGAAGGAGGAGAGCGAAAAAGTTGGCTTAAAGCTCAACATTCAGAAAACGAAGATCATGGCATCCGGTCCCATCACTTCATGGGAAATAGATGGGGAAACAGTGGAAACAGTGTCAGACTTTATTTTTTTGGGCTCCAAAATCACTGCAGATGGTGACTGCAGCCATGAAATTAAAAGACGCTTACTCCTTGGAAGAAAAGTTATGACCAACCTGGATAGTATATTCAAAAGCAGAGACATTACTTTGCCGACTAAGGTCCGCCTAGTCAAGGCTATGGTTTTTCCTGTGGTCATGTATGGATGTGAAAGTTGGACTGTGAAGAAAGCTGAGCGCCGAAGAATCGATGCTTTTGAACTGTGGTGTTGGAGAAGACTCTTGAGAGTCCCTTGGACTGCAAGGAGATCCAACCAGTCCATTCTGAAGGAGATCAACCCTGGGATTTCTTTGGAAGGAATGATGCTAAAGCTGAAACTCCAGTACTTTGGCCACCTCATGCGAAGAGTTGACTCATTGGAAAAGACTCTGATGCTGGGAGGGATTGGGGGCAGGAGGAGAAGGGGACGACCGAGGATGAGATGGCTGGATGGCATCACGGACTCGATGGACGTGAGTCTGAGTGAACTCCGGGAGATGGTGATGGACAGGGAGGCCTGGCATGCTGCGATTCATGGGGTCGCAAAGAGTCGGACACGACTGAGCGACTGAACTGAACTGAACTGTGGAGTCGGAAATGACAACCCACTCCAGTATTCTTGCCGGGAGAATTCCATGGACAGAGGAGCCTGGAGGTTACTGTCCACGTGATTGCAGAGAGTTGGACACATCTGAGCGAACTAACACACACAATATTCCATTATATATATGCACCATATATTCTTTATCTTTTCCTCTGACGATGGGCATTTAGGTTGCTTCCATGTCTTGGCTATCATAACCTGTGCTGCAATGAAAACTGGGGGCACAGATCCTTTCAAACCATGTTCTTCTCCAGGTATATGCCCAGAGCGGGACTGCTGGATCATACTGTAGCTCTATTTTTAATTTCTTAAGCAACCTCCATATTGTTCTCCATAGTGGCTGCACCAAGGCTTACATTCCCACCGGAATCTTTCAATCAGGTTAACGGCCCCCGTTGTGACGTCAGAAGGGAAGTCATGGAACAGCAACAGACCACGCCAAATCCACTGCAAACTCCTTGTCATATTACTATGAAATTAATTTCATGGAGGCTACCAGGAGGCTACCTGTCTGGGTCCTCAGCTCGTTGCCTTGTCAGCCACACATCAGACTGGTTCTCTTCAGGAAGAGGAGGAGAAAAGAAGAAAACTAACTAAAGCTGAGACACCAAGATGTCTCAGTCCTTAACTCAGCTCCTGTTTTACTAATCTCACAAAGCTCTTGCCATAATTTATCAAGTATAAATTAGTACTTAACCCATAATTTCTCTGACTACTTGTATGGACTTAGGAACATCTTCTGGTTTGTACTTGCAGTCTTCTAATTTTGGTATTTTACTTGAAATTTGATTCCTTCTATTCAGACCCAACTGACCACAATAGCAGGTCCTCTTTGAATTTTGTGTTTTGTAGATAAACCCAGATATTTTGGCCTTCCTCGGTAGCTCAGTGGTAAAGAACATGCCTGCAAATGGAGAGACAGGTTCGATCCCCTGTCTCTTATACACATCTAAGCCCACATCTCATGACTTAAGTTTCAAGTCACAAAATAGTAAAGGAAATTGAGTTAAGGTTATCAGAAAGCAGGTAAACAGATGCTGGGCAACAAAATAATAACATTGGCCCAAACTAGAGTTAATATTCCTTTTCCTAAATTCTCATATCTATTCAACCATATGATAAGCAGTACTCTCTTTTGTCCTAATTATTGCCTGAGGAAGCCAAGATCCCAGGGAGCCTGGCAGATCACACCTAGGGACAGGTGATCCTTCTGCCAACCTGGGTTTTGCTTCATTAAAATTTTGCATTCCTTTAGCAGCTGCATGCAGAAATCCCTCTACTAGAATAATCAGGAAGTCACATTACAGAGGAAAAAAAAATACCAGAAGAATATACAGGCCAAAATTTAGCATACTTGTTTATCAAAAACTTATGAAAGTAGGACAATGCACTTAAAAATAAAAATCCCATGGACAGAGGAGCTTGGTGGGCGCCAGTCCATGGAGTTGCGAAGGTTGGACACGACTGAGCAACTTCACTTTCACTTTCCACTTCCATGCATTGGAGAAGGAAATGGCAACCCACTCCAGTGTTCTTGCCTGGAGAATCCCAGGGACGGGGGAGCCTGGTGGGCTGCCATCTATAGGGTCACACAGAGTCGGACACAACTGAAGCGACTTAGCAGTAGCAGCAGTAGCAGTATATATAAATCTCCTTACCATGTGTATTTTACTGAACAGAATGCTCTCTATTTTTGAACAGTTGCAAGAAATAATCCTTAGATGATGATAGAATGCCAAGCACAATGGGATACACATAGAACACTCTAAGGGCTAACAGCTAATATTTATTGAATGCTTCTTATAAGCCTGCCATGGGTGTACAGGAAGAACTCAAGAATGAAAAGAACCACAAGGCAAAGCAAACAAACATTACCGTCCTCTTGGAACTTCCTGGCGTCCATCGGACAGGGTTGAAAGCACAGTACTGAGCCACAGAAACAATTCCTTGTGGGAGATGAAACATACAAGATACCACGAGGAGGTGCAGAGGGGTTAAAGGGAACCACGTGCAGAGTTCCACCTGCACAGAGTGACGAGGAGGACGCTGCCGTGGTTTCTCAAGAAGACCATTTTACAATGGGAAAATAAGCATAGGGAGGATCAAATTTTCTCTGTGTTTTGCAACTCACTTATCAGGAAGCTAGGATTTACCCCAGGCATTCTGGTTCAAGCCATTTATTACCAAGTGGTCCCCAAGGTAGAGTTATCTTTTCTATGTACCCCCAAACTGGCCTGTTAATATTCATAATTTTCATTCATACTTCCCTCATTTTTAAAAACTGAGGTATTTGATATGGTTATATTTATATATGAGTATATATAGTAATACATTAAGATGTATATAATTTTAACATAAACGCATTACTTAAAGCAGGGTGCATGTTCATTTTATGCTTAAACGCACTGAACTTTTTTTTTAAGTGTTCACTAAATTAAGGCGTAATTGTATGCTGCCCACTGGTGTTCTTGAAGTGTAAGACAATTGCTCCAGCCTTTAAGTCAAGAGCACAGAAGTAAGCCACCCTTCTCTGAGTCGAAATGTGTTCAATTACTCGCAGTAGCTTTCAAGTTGATAGTCAAGAGGCATCATTATATCAAAAGCTATTAGTTCCCATAGATTAAATTATATCTAACACTCATCACCCCCATCCCCATTAAAATACCAGAACTTTTCAAACCATTCTCTCTGCTTTCTCGAGGGCTCCATTAGCATCATGAGAAACTCAAGGCCGTGAATTGGCAAGTAATTAAATGGAGCATGTGATGAGATTCTGAAGCCTCTTGTCTACTTGGAGGAAACCCAAGCGACTCATTTGAGTTGAGGTGTCTAAGGATTTCTGTCATCTGAAAACATGATTCTTAGAGCAGCACAGACTGCATCCTGCTGCTGATGAGGAAAATAATGGAGACTTCTTATCAAGAGGAATACAGCGAAGTCACTTGGCCTGACTGAGCCTTCAGAGCTGGTTGGAGCTAAGGGGATTCACTGTCTTTCAAGAAACATATGAAGCATTTATTATGTGTCAGGCTCTATACAAAGTAAAGAAATAAGACACGTTTCCTGTCTTTAGGGTCTCATGTGCCAGTGGAGCATACATATAAACAAATACATTCATAATGCCGTGTCGGAAATTCATGAACAAATCAGTAAACAAGGTTTATAGCTTATCACCATTCTTCAAACTCCATCTACACGTCTCCCTACCCTGTCCCGCTGTGCTGGCCTATAAATGGCAACAGAGGACACAGGAACAATTCTGTAAGATGGCCTCAGATAATTCAGCATGTGCTATATATTTTTTGATCAAAAAAATTCAGTTTCAGTTGAAAACTATACATAAAATTACAAAGGAATGTAACAATAACCCTCATCCACATATCGCAGAATGAATTGCAGTAGGAATCTTGTTGTTGTCTGTTTTCACTTCAAAGAAAAGTAAGTTTATCCTTTCATAAAATTAACACATGGCTATTCAGTTCAGTTCAATCACTCAGTCATGTCCGACTCTTTGTGACTTCATGAAGCACAGCATGCCAGGCCTCCCTGTCCATCACCAGCTCCCGGAGTCTACCCAAACCCATGTCCATTGAGTTAGTGATGACATCCAACCATCCCATCCTCTGTCGTCCCCTTCTCCTCCCGCCCTCAATCTTTCCCAGCATCAGGGTCTTTTCAAATGAGTCAGCTCTTTGAATCAGGTGGCCAAAGTATTGGAGTTCCAGCTTTAACATCAGTCCTTCTAGTGAACACCCAGGACTGATTTCCTTTAGGGTGGACTGGTTGGATCTCCTTGCAGTCCAAGGGACTCTCAAGAGTCTTCTCCAACAGTTCAAAAGCATCAATTCATCAGTGCTCAGCTTTCTTTATAGTCCAACTCTCACATCCATATATGACCACTAGCAAAACGATAGCCTTGACTAGAGAGACCTTTGTTGACAAAGTAATGTCTCTGCTTTTTAATATGCTGTCTAGGTTGGTCATAACTTTCCTTCTAAGGAGTAAGTGTCTTTTAATTTCTTCACCCTCTGCAGTGATTTTGTAGCCCAGAAAAATAAAGTCAGCCACTGTTTCCAATGTTTTCCCAACTATTTCCCATGAAGTGATGGGACCAGATGCCATGATCTTAGTTTTCTGAATGTTGAGCTTTAAGCCCACTTTTTCAGTCTCCTCTTTCAATTTCATCAACACATCTATTAAAAAGTTTAAATCCATAAAAAAGATGAAAATGAAAATAAATCACTGCAAACCTCACTGCATAAAATGTAACCTTCAAGGGACTCCCCTGGAAGTCAGTGGTTGGGACTTCGCCTTCCAGTGCAGGGGGTACAGGTTCAATCCCTGGTCGGGGCAGGGGGTGTTGGGATCTCACATGCCTTGTGCTGAAAGACCAAAAACCAAAAAACAGAAGCAATATAGTGATGGATTCCATAAAGACTTTAAAAATGGTCCACATCAAAAGAATCTTTAAAAAAAAAGTAACCATCAGTAACATCAGATGCCATCATGGGGGGGGGGGCAGCTTTCAATACATGTAAATAGGCATGTAGGGGAGACCACATGTTGAAGGAGCAGGGTCTTTATTAAAAGGAGATTATTCTGTTCCATGCTACTTTTCCCACCCCTTAGCCACCCATCAATCCATGCCCTTTTCTTTGTCAAATTCTTGTTTCTTAATAATCTCATTGTTTTTT
>SJYX01006228.1:42690-80151 GCA_006410675.1 Oreotragus oreotragus
TTCTTTGGAAGGAATGCTGCTGAAGCTGAAACTCCAATACTTTGGCCACCACATGCAAAGAGATGACTCATTGGAAAAGACTCTGATGCTGGGGGGCACTAAGGGGCAGGAGGAGAAGGGGATGAAAGAGGATGAGATGGCTGGGTGGCATCACTGACTCAATGGACATGAGTTTGGGTGAACTCCAGGAGTTGGTGATGGACAGGGAGGCCTGGAGTGCTGTGATTCATGGGGTCGCAAAGAGTTGAACACAACTAAGCAACTGAACTAAACTATTAATAATACTGATTGAGCATTAATTGAATTTGTGAAAGTCCTCACTAGAAAACACCTATTATTCTTGATTTATGTCCATTTTGTTACCTCCAGCTATAAGAACCCACATATAGCAAGCTTTGGAACCAGTCTTCCTTTAGGAAGTAAAGGAAGTACAATCTAAATTTACATATTGGTATAAACTGGATTTTCATTATCTTTTGGAAGTCTTAATTTAATGAGCTTTATGAACCATGTTGGAGAAGGAAATTACAACCCACTCCAGCACTCTTGCCTAGAGAATCCCATGGACAGAGGAGCCTGGTAGGCTACTGTCCATAGGGTCACACAGAGTTGGACATGACTAAAGCGACTTAGCATGCATGCATGCACTGGAGAAGGAAATGGCAACCCACTCCAGGGTTCTTGCCTGGAGAATCCCAGGGCAGAAGAGCCTGGTGGGCTGCCATCTATGGGGTCGCACAGAGTCGGACACGACTGAAGCAACTTAGCAGCAGCATAAAACCACATATGATGAGAAAGTGTTTTATCGGCAACAGTCCACCAGACACCAGGCTCATTGAGAAACCCATGTGTAAAAGAATATAGATTTTTTCCATTGAGGGAACTGAACCATTTTCAGATGGAGACCATGTACATCAGAAAAACAGAAATCTTCATAAAGCATAGCATTTAGACATCATAGTCTTTTCCTGATCATTCTCTCATATCCTTCTGCTTCCTTCTTCCCACCAAAACAGTAAAGCCTAGAACAATACCTCTTAGCAGGAATCCACCCCTGCCTGTGATCTCTTCCTTCAGGTTTCCTTCAACTCCATTCCAACTTCAGCCAGGTAGGTCGGAGGTAGAAAGGGAAACGAGATTTGAGATATGGGAAGGCCTTGACTCACCATTGATGGCTTGGGGAATGCAAGAAGAAGGCTTCAAGCCAAGGACATAAAGCCACAAGCTTCAAAATCAGAGATCTCTTCATTCGGCGGATGAGCCACAAAAGAAAGTCCATCTATGAGGAACTGAATTGTGCCAACCACCTGAATGAGTTGAAATAAGTTCTCCCCCGGAGCCTCCAGAAAGGAATACAGACCTGCCAATGCCTTCATTTTACCCAGTGAGACCCAGGTCAGACTTTGGACCAACAGAACCTCGAGACAATAATCTTATGGTCTGACATCATATTTATGATGAAAACGTCACCAAATTGTCATAATTTGTTATAGCAACAATCGAAAATTAATATGCTTTTGCCTAGCATGTGCTATATATAATTTCCTCCCTGCATAGTGGGAGAAAAGCTTTCCTTTTCTTTTACATGCATTCCATCTTAGCAACCACGATTTTGTCTACAGCCCTGTATCACATGAGTCTCTTCATCTAGTCTGGAAAAAGAAAGTGAAAGTCACTCAGTTATGTCCGACTCTGTGTGACTCCATAGATGGCAGTCCACCAGGCTCCCCTGTCCCTGGGATTCTCCAGGCAAGAATACTGGAGTGGGTTGCCACTTCCTTCTCCAATGCATGCATGCATGCTAAGTTGCTTCAGTCGTGTCTGACTCTGTGCGACTCTATGGACAGCAGCTCACCAGCCTCCTCCATCCATGGGATTCTCCAGGCAAGAATACCGGAGTCAGTTGCCATTCCCTTCTCCAGGGGATCTTCCCTACCCAAGGATAGAACCCGGGTCTCCTGCACTGGAAGGCAGATTCTTCACTGTCAGACACCAGGAAGGCCGTCTAGTCTGGAACTCATGTTTAATTAAACCTGTGTCCATATCCTAGTTCTGTAATCTCTAAGAGAGGAAAAATCTAAATTTGCAAACCTATTCAATGAATAGTATGACCCTGCTTCAGGTCACTGATATTCGTCTACTGAAATGGGGAAGCCAGGGAGGATGCTGGCAGCCCATTCTAGGACTTGGAAGAGCAAGTTATCTAAGGAGAATGCCTCAGAGAGGATGTAGTATCAGGGAGGGGAAAAATATATTTCTAGTAGAGATATTTTGGGCATATAAATGATATGAAACAGATAAAGTTGCTGAGAGAAAGAGGTCTATAAAAGGCCTAGAATTGTGATTTTTTTCTCAATCACACATAATTAGGTTTGTACCAATTTCCTAAACCCAGGAAGTATTAAGGTCATTAATTTGGATACATGGATTAATTAAAAGGTGAGTCTCCTGCACGTGTATATGTGAGCTTGTGCCAAATATACATATGTGTATATATGGATTTATGCTTCATTTTGCTGGTTAGCATTTTTTCCATTTTTTCCACCATGTAGGCTCAGCAAAATAAAATGGCAAGTAGAATAATTAAAAGCACAGGCAGATGAGATTAAGCTCTGCAAAGATTAGTTCTGGCACAAGTTTTATTTAACATTATAGAGTAGTAACCTGGGGAAATAAAAGCGCATTCATTTGAGAAACTTTATTGACAAAGCAGGAGTAGGAATTCAACAAAATTCAAAATGCAAGAGTGGATCTGGGAAATTGTGCGCTTAAGCATTCTGGGCAATTCCACTAAACACTGGCCTCATAAATCCAAACGTCTAGCTCTATTATTTAAAGCTACATCTCTCTATGTTGTTTAGTTGGCTGGGCAACACCTGAAGTAAGCGTGACTTGTGCTGAATGTGCAAAAACTGACCAGACATTTATGAAGCCATTTTTTAAACTCTCTTCTATCCAGTAAAACAACCCCCATGCTTCGAGGCCCACCCTCCTTGAAGACTTCGTTGGTAATTCTTAGCCATTTTTCTCTTGCCAGGGTGCCTTGTTTATTGAGCAGTATCACTCAAGGATTAAAGCGCTAAACAACTCTCACCAATGCACCCACCATGAAATATAACCCTTAATTTAACAGTAAGATAAATAAGACACATCATAGCACCTAGGATTTCTTAATGCAATTAATTAGACAAATATTTAGTTAGTATTGACAGTGTGTCCAAGGCTTTTCTGTGTGCTTGTGATACATGAGTGTACAGCTCAAATTATGTTCTTTCTTTCCTCATGGAGCTTTGACATGTCAGATGGAGAAATTAAGCTTCTAATAGCAGCTTGCCTCCACCCCAGAACTGTAATTATGTGAGGTTATGGATGTTAACTAAACTTATTGTGATCATCAGTTTGCAATTATAAATACAGCTGATCCTTCAACAACGTGGGAGTTGAGGGCACTAACCTTCCACGTAGTTGAAAATTCGAGTATAACATTCAGTTTGCCCTCAGTATCTGCTGTCACTCTCTATCTGTGGTTCTCCACGTGTGGGTTCAACCAGCCCCTTCCTTCCTTCCTTCCGAGCCTTCTGTATGCTCTGGCAGTGGCTGTGGTTTACTTGCTAAGTCACATCTGAGTCTTTTGTGATTCCAAGGACTGTAGCTCACCAGGCTCCTCTGTCCATAGGTTTTTCTGGGCAAGAATACTGGAGTGGGTTGCCATTCCATTCTCCAGAAAATGAGGATCTCCGGGGAGTCTTCCTGGCCCAGAGACTGAACCCATGTCTCCTGCATCGCAGACATGTTCTTTACCTCCGAGCCACCAGGGAAGCCCTTCTGTATACTAGATGCTGTTCTATTAATAACAAGACTTGTTAAGTTTTCAATCTACCCTATATACCAGTTGTCATTACCCTTGTTTTGAATATATCCGGGAACAAACATATTCCTTTGTATAAATGATTAAGCAGATAAGAAATTGAAATGTCCAACTATAGAAACAAGGAAAAGCACATTTCCTCAACCTGAAAACACAGAAAGTAACTAGAAACAAATTTACAACAGAAAGAAAAGCCAGGTAATATGTTCATGGGTTTGAGCATGCAGTCAGATCAGAGGCAAAACTGTTTTTAGAACTAGATTTCCCCATCATGTCTGTACCAAGAGACAGTGACTGAGTTGTTCAGGCAGTATAAACTCTTGAGTTGATGGCCATAGGTATTACCTGCCAGCCATTCAGCACAGTCCTGAATTAAGGTGCTCATACTCTTGGGTGAGACGCTGACATATAAACAAGTCTTTACACAATAGCACCATAGCGTTTTACTTATTCAATGAATAGGTAGAACTTGCCCTGAGCCACAGCCTATCTTAGGTGCTAGAGGCATAGTGCAAAGCCAGAGGTACAGATGAATGGTTAAGAGGACACAGCCAAGGCTGTGACGGATTCTGCCCAGAGGCAGACCATAAAGGAAAGGCTCAGAGAAAGTGACATTTAAGGAAATGAAAGAGCTGAGAAAGTTTGCTGAAGCTGTGCATCTGCTTCACTGTTTCTAGCCTGAAGCCAATACCGGCTCCCTCGGGTAGGGTTTACTGTAGGATTTATAGGTAGAGGACCGTTTTGGAGACCTTCAAAGTCCCCTTGCTTTTTTGGTGGCTCCCAGGGAGTTTGAGTCAACTATTCTATGGAAACTGGGCTTTTCTCTCATCGGTACAAATTATTGGGTGCTTTCCATCTGGAGTACTGATGAACCTATTTGCAGGGCAAGAATAGAGAAGCACATGAAAAGAATGGACTTGTGGACACAGTGAAGGAAGGAGAGGGTGGGACAAATTGGGCAGATAGTATTGATATCTACACATTACCACGTGTGAAACAGATAGCCAGTGGCAAGCTGCTGTGTAGCACAGGGAGCTCAGGTCAGTTCTCCATGGTGACCTAGAGGGGTGAGATGGGAGGTGTGGCAGGGAGCCTCAAGAGGGAGCGGGTGTATGTATACTTACAGCTGATCCACACTGTTGTACAGCAGAAACTAGCACAATATTGTAAAGCAATTCTATTACAATTTTTTAAAAAATAATAAATCAATTTGTCCTGCTTTGTTTCAAGGGCAGGACTCTGCACAATGAAAGGAATCAGATGGAGGTATATTTTGCCACCAATCAAGAGCCCTGACACTAAGAAAATTGAATGCATGACCCCAGAAGGAAGGATGGCCTTTGTCCCAAACTTATTCTGGTTGATGAAGAGTTAGCAAATGCCCGTGAAACATCATGGACACCTACACTGGAGAGAGGCTGAGGCTTTTGTGTGCCACTTTTACTCCTCTGAAAAAAAAAAAAAGATTAAAATAATGCCTACCTCATAGCACCCCTGTGAAGATATCATTGACTAATCCATAGATGAGTGTTTAGAATAATGACTGGTATGGAAAAAAAAAAATCCTTCATAAACATTTATCTTATACTAGTCACAGTAACAGAAATATCAGTGTTTGCAATTCTACATCTTTAAGATAAGCATCCTATTATTGATACTATTAGTTCGTTAGAAAGCTCTAAAGTGATTAATTTTCCTCTTTCAACTAACTTTCCATTCCTTTTCCTGGTCTTTTTCTTCCTAATAAATATAAAATCTATTGTCAATTTGAGAATCAGTTTTTGGTGCTTTGGATAGTAAATGTTAGACTAGGGAGTGATCATGCAGTGTCTTTTTTTTTTTTTCTTTGTTTGCTGAAAAATATTTTATTAGCAAACCACATAGCTCATATAAATTATCTCCTTCCTCCCACATAACAGAATCATTTGACAGAAAAGAAGATGCCAGTTTNTTAGACTAGGGAGTGATCATGCAGTGTCTTTTTTTTTTTTTTCTTTATTTGCTGAAAAATATTTTATTAGCAAACCACATAGCTCATATAAATTATCTCCTTCCTCCCACATAACATAATCATTTGACAGAAAAGAAGATGCCAGTTTTGCTTTTTATGAATATCACAGTCAAATCAAATTACCATTAGATCACCTTTAAATAAGCCAAATTACTATTGGATGTTAAAGGAGCATATCATGCAACAAGCCTTACAATCTAAGACCTCCATGGGACAGCCTAGAACTAAGGGATCAGATAAAAAATCATTAGCCACAAGTGTCTGGTAATAGTAATTTTAAAAAGTAAATAAAATTACAAATACAGGTCTTCAGTAGACTAGTCAGACAGTTCTTTGGTTCTTTAATAGACGAGTCAATAGCTGGCACACTGAAGAGCAGATAGAGAGAGCTTACATCACTGGAGAAAGTGCTATTGGACAGCATCTCCCTAGAAGTCAAATGCAGGCACACACACACCCCAGGGGCAGACTGGACAGGAGTTGACCACGTGCTCCGTGTGGCCCCACCTCCCTCCTCTCATATTACCACCTCAAACAGTCCTGGCTTCCTTTTGTCACAGGGCTGTCCTCCCCACGCCCCAGCTGAAAGCTCTGAAAACACACCATTCTCAGCACACCCCTCCATTCCTATTCTCTCTCACTACACACCCACATATTCACATCTTTATCTGTCTGTTGTTCTCTCTTGTTTCAAACCTCAGCTCAACCACCATTTCTCAATAAGCCACCCATACCCCAAACTCCTGGACCCAGGCTTTTCTCCCGTTCATTACCCATACCTTCTTTTCTTTCTTTTTAAAATTTTTATTTTTGGGCCTTGCCTTTTGGCATGTGGGATCCTAGTTCATTGACCCAGGATGAAAGCCTCACCCACTGCATTGCCCACTGGATCTTAACCACTGGACCACCAGGAAAGTCCCCATATTCATACCTTCTTTTCATCTTTTTGGGGGGTCACTTTGTACAAGAAGGAGTTTACATGTATTTACAAGATTACTCAATTAAAATCCCAATCTTCAAATACACCAAAAATTCCATGAGAGCAAAGATTATGTCCTATCTCCATACGTGGTATGCTGCCTGGCATGTGGTGGACTTGCAATAAATGTTTGATAAATGAATGAATGAAGGAAGGAAAGAATGAGAGTGGGAGAGATCTCTTCTGGCTACCGTGGATCAGGGCAGGCTTCAGGGAGGCGTGAATGTTTTCTCTGGGGTGTAACCTGTCAAGATGCTAACAGTCTATCAAACAAGCATGGTCCTTCTTGGGCAGAGGGACAAGAATCTTTTCTGGTGTGGAAATGTGCTTAAGAGGAAAAAAAAAAAATCTGCTTCACTGTTTCTAGCCTGAAGCCAATACCGGCTCCCTCGGGTAGGGTTTACTGTAGGATTTATAGGTAGAGGACCGTTTTGGAGACCTTCAAAGTCCCCTTGCTTTTTTGGTGGCTCCCAGGGAGTTTGAGTCAACTATTCTATGGAAACTGGGCTTTTCTCTCATCGGTACAAATTATTGGGTGCTTTCCATCTGGAGTACTGATGAACCTATTTGCAGGGCAAGAATAGAGAAGCACATGAAAAGAATGGACTTGTGGACACAGTGAAGGAAGGAGAGGGTGGGACAAATTGGGCAGATAGTATTGATATCTACACATTACCACGTGTGAAACAGATAGCCAGTGGCAAGCTGCTGTGTAGCACAGGGAGCTCAGGTCAGTTCTCCATGGTGACCTAGAGGGGTGAGATGGGAGGTGTGGCAGGGAGCCTCAAGAGGGAGGGGGTGTATGTATACTTACAGCTGATCCACACTGTTGTACAGCAGAAACTAGCACAATATTGTAAAGCAATTCTATTACAATTTTTTAAAAAATAATAAATCAATTTGTCCTGCTTTGTTTCAAGGGCAGGACTCTGCACAATGAAAGGAATCAGATGGAGGTATATTTTGCCACCAATCAAGAGCCCTGACACTAAGAAAATTGAATGCATGACCCCAGAAGGAAGGATGGCCTTTGTCCCAAACTTATTCTGGTTGATGAAGAGTTAGCAAATGCCCGTGAAACATCATGGACACCTACACTGGAGAGAGGCTGAGGCTTTTGTGTGCCACTTTTACTCCTCTGAAAAAAAAAAAAAGATTAAAATAATGCCTACCTCATAGCACCCCTGTGAAGATATCATTGACTAATCCATAGATGAGTGTTTAGAATAATGACTGGTATGGAAAAAAAAAAATCCTTCATAAACATTTATCTTATACTAGTCACAGTAACAGAAATATCAGTGTTTGCAATTCTACATCTTTAAGATAAGCATCCTATTATTGATACTATTAGTTCGTTAGAAAGCTCTAAAGTGATTAATTTTCCTCTTTCAACTAACTTTCCATTCCTTTTCCTGGTCTTTTTCTTCCTAATAAATATAAAATCTATTGTCAATTTGAGAATCAGTTTTTGGTGCTTTGGATAGTAAATGTTAGACTAGGGAGTGATCATGCAGTGTCTTTTTTTTTTTTTTCTTTATTTGCTGAAAAATATTTTATTAGCAAACCACATAGCTCATATAAATTATCTCCTTCCTCCCACATAACATAATCATTTGACAGAAAAGAAGATGCCAGTTTTGCTTTTTATGAATATCACAGTCAAATCAAATTACCATTAGATCACCTTTAAATAAGCCAAATTACTATTGGATGTTAAAGGAGCATATCATGCAACAAGCCTTACAATCTAAGACCTCCATGGGACAGCCTAGAACTAAGGGATCAGATAAAAAATCATTAGCCACAAGTGTCTGGTAATAGTAATTTTAAAAAGTAAATAAAATTACAAATACAGGTCTTCAGTAGACTAGTCAGACAGTTCTTTGGTTCTTTAATAGACGAGTCAATAGCTGGCACACTGAAGAGCAGATAGAGAGAGCTTACATCACTGGAGAAAGTGCTATTGGACAGCATCTCCCTAGAAGTCAAATGCAGGCACACACACACCCCAGGGGCAGACTGGACAGGAGTTGACCACGTGCTCCGTGTGGCCCCACCTCCCTCCTCTCATATTACCACCTCAAACAGTCCTGGCTTCCTTTTGTCACAGGGCTGTCCTCCCCACGCCCCAGCTGAAAGCTCTGAAAACACACCATTCTCAGCACACCCCTCCATTCCTATTCTCTCTCACTACACACCCACATATTCACATCTTTATCTGTCTGTTGTTCTCTCTTGTTTCAAACCTCAGCTCAACCACCATTTCTCAATAAGCCACCCATACCCCAAACTCCTGGACCCAGGCTTTTCTCCCGTTCATTACCCATACCTTCTTTTCTTTCTTTTTAAAATTTTTATTTTTGGGCCTTGCCTTTTGGCATGTGGGATCCTAGTTCATTGACCCAGGATGAAAGCCTCACCCACTGCATTGCCCACTGGATCTTAACCACTGGACCACCAGGAAAGTCCCCATATTCATACCTTCTTTTCATCTTTTTGGGGGGTCACTTTGTACAAGAAGGAGTTTACATGTATTTACAAGATTACTCAATTAAAATCCCAATCTTCAAATACACCAAAAATTCCATGAGAGCAAAGATTATGTCCTATCTCCATACGTGGTATGCTGCCTGGCATGTGGTGGACTTGCAATAAATGTTTGATAAATGAATGAATGAAGGAAGGAAAGAATGAGAGTGGGAGAGATCTCTTCTGGCTACCGTGGATCAGGGCAGGCTTCAGGGAGGCGTGAATGTTTTCTCTGGGGTGTAACCTGTCAAGATGCTAACAGTCTATCAAACAAGCATGGTCCTTCTTGGGCAGAGGGACAAGAATCTTTTCTGGTGTGGAAATGTGCTTAAGAGGAAAAAAAAAAAATCTGATCCATAAAAGGGAGAAAAGATTAGTGAGTTTTTCTTTCCAAAGGCTGAATAATTTACCAGATGACTATGCTCTGCTATATCACCTCCAGACAACTCAGAAATACAGGAACCACACTTTAATCATAGAAACACTGAAAGCAGAGTCAGCTTTTTGTTTAAATTTTGTGCTCCTGGAAATTATTACTCACTTATTCTTTGTTATATCTTTTGGAATAATGTTTAATGAATAACCACTACATTTTAGAATTCTGTGTGCAGCTCTGTGAATATAGAGAAAATCAGTGGTCAAGGTTTGGTGACCAGTTTACCCTGTGCCAGACACTGTGCTGAATATTGTACTCATGTCACCTTATTTAATTCTAAATAGTTCTTTACCTATGAAAGAGCTATCATTATTATTACATTTTTAAGATAACAGCAGACAAAGAAATTTAATAACTTGTCTTACCATGTCTACAAACTATTTAGCCTCTCTGTGGCCATTTCACATGGATAAAATGCTGTTGTTGCTTTAGTTGCTAGGTCCTGTCTGACTCTTTTCTGACCTCATGGACTGCAGCCCACTAGGCTCCTCTGTCCATGGGATTTTCCAGGGAAGAATACTGGAGTGGGTTGCCGTTTTGTTCTCCAAGGGATCTTCCCAACTAAGGGATCGAACCTGTGTCTCCTGCATTGGCAGCCAGATTCTTTACTGCTGAGCCCGCCAGGGAAGCCCAAAATATGAACACAAATCTGTTATTTCTCAGCACTGATGTGAAGATTGCATGAGAAAATATACATCCATGGGATTTTCCAGGGAAGAATACTGGAGTGGGTTGCCGTTTTGTTCTCCAAGGGATCTTCCCAACTCAGGGATCTTCCCAACTCAGGGATCGAACCTGTGTCTCCTGCATTGGCAGCCAGATTCTGTACTGCTGAGCCCGCCAGGGAAGCCCAAAATATGAACACAAATCTGTTATTTCTCAGCACTGGTGTGAAGATTGCATGAGAAAATATATATGCATCATTAGAAGTCATCTGAGGTTTGCTATTATTTCCTTTAGAATTAATTTGTTGGCTCTGCATTGTGCATCCGTCTTACCCACAGATTGTCTACAGGCTTGCTATAACCCAGCATCACTAACTCTCAGAAGTGAAAGAGGCATTGGGATCTAGAAAAAAGGCATTTTGCTGCATCTCACTGAAGCACATCGGAAGGGTAGACCCAGTGTAAGGGGTTATCAGACTGTGGCAGATGTCATCCCTGGCTTAGCCCTGAGCCTAGCCTGTTTACATGTGAAGTCTTATTTAATTTTCAAAAAGTCCCCTGTGAGGTGTTAACAACCCTAACCTGACAGAAAAACTGGCTCAGAAAGCTTAAGTAAATTTCCTGAAGTCATGTAGCTAATGAATGAAAGAAACTCAGCATTTGATTAAGGAGCATCATGTATTATTACCTGAGTTCTGATGAATGAGACATGCCTTGGGGATTTAAGTATTGCACTTAGTAAATTGGTATCCATTATTCATATTTTTAAAATTATTTTATTTGATTTCCAAATAGAGAAAAGATTTTCAATATTTTATCCTAGCCTTTGGGGGGGAAGAATTATAGCAAAGACCCCAAATCAGATAATACTTTTCTTTACAAAAAAATGACATAGCATTGAAATATGTATACTATCATGTAAGAAGCGAATCGCCAGTCTATGTTCGATGCACGATGCAGGATGCTTGGGGCTGGTGTATGGGGATGATCCGGAGGAATGATGTGGGCTGGGAGGTGGGAGGGGGGTTCATGTTTGGGAGTTCGTGTACATCCGTGGCAGATTCATGTCAATGTATGCCAAAACCAATAGAGTGCTGTAAAGTAAAATAAAGTAAAATGGAAGCTCTAAAAATAAAATAAATAAATAAATAAAAACAAAAGATTTAAAAAAATCATTCCTTTAAAACATAAAAAAAGAGAAGTTAACCTTGTTATTTTGTCTTACAACAACAAAGGTTCAAGGTTATATGTTCTTAAGGATGATTTAGCAGCTTGTTTTTAGTTCCAACCTAAGGTGCCCTGCAGGACTCTTAGGCCCATATTACTCTTGTGAAACTGCTTAGCACAATACCAAGAAGAAAAAGAAAAAGAAGAAAGAAAAATAGTAATAGACGGCCACAGTGTGTCTGTTTAATCTTAAACTAACCAAGAACCCAACGCCCATGACATAAGCTTCTGCATGTATAATGCATGTTTGTGATTCAAAGTAACGTGACTTAAAAATCTGATTTGTCATCTGATCTCAGTCACTGTAAACAAATAACAGAGAATGTTGCTTATCACCCACTTCTGCAAACAGGGGCTGAAAAAATAAAGAAAATAAACTTGACCTCCCATTTGCGCTGAGATGCTTTTGAACAACTCCATGAAGGGAGATGGGTAGTGAATTTACACCGTTGGATACTGTCTCTCCCTGAACTACTGACATTTGCAAGGTGCTGCTTTGGGTTGCGAAAGGAGACAAGTCAGCACTTGGCATTTCTGCGAATGTCCCGCTCCTGTTAAAAAAGCCTCCTGATCAGCCTTTTTGGAAAACTTCCAGCCTCGAGGAAGGGAGCAGCCCTGACAGAAAAGGATGTTATTCTTGTCAGGTGTGAGAAATGGCATCGTTTATTACTACTGAACTCCTAAAGAGCACGCCTGGAAAATGAAGAGAGCGGATCTGCTCTGACACAGTACAAAGCCCCCAGTGACCCTGGTCCAGTCACTTGCCCTCCAGGCTCCCATGACTTGTGTGTGAAACCAAGAAGATGGACATGGTGATGATCACTAATATCCTTGTAGTGAGGAGGTATAGAATCTTAATGAGTCAACGGGCATTTTTGTTCTCCAGATTTTGGAACTTTCCCAGGTTTCCTTCAAGGGTAACTGCACATTCAGAAGCCCCTTCGTTTTTTATTTCCTGTGAGAGCAAACAAGGTCCCTCAACAGTCAGGTCCATTGTTTCCTAAAACTTGGACCCGGGTACGGAGCAGAGGAGGTGCCTCCAGAGACTGGCTGGCTGACTCAAGGACATGTGACGCTCTCTGTAAGGTGGGATTATCAGGGGGTGTCTGCAGACAGCTTGATTGTAGCCTGTGAAGATCTATTTCAGAATGCCAACCCCCAGAACTGAAAGATAAGTGTTTGTTGTTTTAAGCCACTAAATTTGTGACAATCTTTTACAGCAGAAGCCACAAACGAATACTCCCTTAACCCGTGTGAGCCCAAAACTTTAAAAGGAAAAAAAGAGTGCCATGCTTCCCAATTTGCAAAATAGTTTTTCACACCACAGTCTCTGATTTGATTTTCATGGTACTCCTCGATGAGGATTCCAACTGCCATACTCATTTTGTAAGAGAGAACACTGACATTCAGAGAATCATGGCAACTTCAAGTTGTCCAGTAAGTCAAGGCTGGAAGGGCCCCTGGACTGATGTGTATGCCTCCACAGGGAGGCCATGCCTTGTGTGCCCAAAAGGCCCTCATCCTTGTTTGCTATAAGGAATGGATAAATGGGACACGTATACACAACAGAATATTAGTTGGCCATAAAAGGAGCAAAACTGTGCCATTTGCACAGACATGGATAGACCTAAAAACCATCTATATATAGTGAAGTGAGTCACAAATAGAAAAACATATATCCTATATCCATGTATATATTTGGAATCTTAGGAAAATGGTACAGATGATATTGTTTGCCAAGCAGAAACAGAGACACAACGGTATAGAAAAAACATCTGGATACCAAGGGGTGGGGTCAGATGAATTGGGAGGTTGGGATTGGCATACATATGGTAATGATGCCATGTATAAAATAGATGGGGTTTCCCAGGCAGTGCTATTGATAGAGAATCTGTCTGCCAATGCAGGAGACATGAGAGATGTGAGTTTGATCCCTGGATTGGGAAGATCCCTGGAGGAGGGCGTGGCAACCCACTCCAGTGCTCTTGCCTGGAGAATGCCATGGACAGAGGAGCCTGGCAAGCAGGCTACAGTCCATAGGGTCTCAAAGAGTTGGACACGACTGAAGCAACTGGGCACACATGCATGCATAGAATAGGTAACTAGTAATAGTCTACACTATGGGACAAGGAGCTTTACTCAATGCTCTGCGGTGACCAAAAAGGGAAGGAAATCCAAAGAAGAAGGGATATAAGTATATACATAGCTGATTCACTTTGCTGTACAATAGAAACTAGTACAACATTGCAAAGCAACTGGTACTGTTGTCGTTCAGTCATTCAGCCATGCCTGACTCTGCGACCCCGTGAACTGCAACACGCCAGGCTTCCCTGGCCTTCACTAACTCCTAGAGTTTCCAAAACATATTCCAATAAAAATTATTTTTTAAAAAAAAGACCGGGCCAAGATATGCGACATAGTCTGCCTTGGGTGCTGAAGGAGAGTTTCAGAGGAAGACCTGTCTGCTGCTGATGGAGGGAACTTACACAGTGATCCTTCGCACACTCCACTGCCTGCTCCCCGCAGTGTCACCCTAGGTGGGCACTTTCATTATTCCAGTTCTCCCAAAGTCACAGTCAAGGCTGACGCCTTGAAGGGGCTTAGAGGACCGAATCATCAAGACTGCAGGAGAGCTGCCAGCGTCTCCTCTCTGAAGTAGCATCCTGTCTAGGCCCTCCCAGCAGGACAGGAGCAGGCCAGGAGGCGCATCCTACCCTTACCCTCGCCACCTCCTTTTTCCCCTAAAACAGGCAAATGGCAGGAGAATGTGACACTCCTTCTGAGTCCACTTAACTTAACTGAAGAGAATGTGATTTCTGCAGAGCAGGGGGTGGTAATGGAGATAGTACCGTGCAGTTTTATTATCTGATTTGAGGTGGCAGTCTCTAAATGAGCTGCTTTCAGAGCACAATTTAATGGGCTGAGCCTGGGGAGAGGTGTTCAGGCTGAGAGGCAGAGGGCAGGAACTATTGCTGCTAACATGAGCTACAGTGAGCTGGACATTTGGAAGAAGCCATCTCAGTAGTTCAGTCAACCATCCAGGGAAGGGGAAGTGTTATCCTGAGTGAGAGGTGAAGACCTGAAATTCAGAGAGCCTGTGTACACGCCCTAAGGTCACACAGCAAAGACTGTGTATGAACTTCCAGCCCAGCTATCTCTTCTAGAACATTCCACCTCTTTGGGGTCACTCCGCAGGAGCTAGAGGAGTTGGGATATGGCGAGGAGTGAGAAGTGAAGTCTTATTCTCGAGCAGTAACTTATTAAGAGCAGAAACACCAACCATCAACATGACCCCAGCAGCACACGGAGTATACAGTCACAGGCTCGGGTCTCTGCTGCCCTTGCTCTGATCATTCAAGCCACAGAAACTCCAGTAAGTTATTTACCCTTTCTGAGCTTACTTTGTCATCTCCACGCTGGAAATCTGGTCCCATCACTTCATGGCAATTAGATGGGGATACAGTGGAAACAGTGGCTGATTTTATTTTTGTGGGCTCCAAAATGACTGCAGATGGTGACTGCAGCCATGAAATTAAAAGATGCTTACTCCTTGGAAGGAAAGTTATGACCAAACCTAGACAGCATATTCAAAAGCAGAGACATTACTTTGCCAACAAAGGTCCGTCTAGTCAAGACTATGGTTTTTTCCACTTGTCATGTATGGATGTGAGAGTTGGGCTGTAAAGAAAGCTGAGTGCCGAAGAATTGATGCTTTTGAACTGTGGTGTTGGAGAAGACTCTTGAGAGTCTCTTGGACTGCAAGGAGATCCAACCAGTCCATCCTAAAGATCAGTCCTGGGTGTTCATTGGAAGAACTGATGTTGAAGCTGAAGTTCCAATGCTTTGGCCACCTGATGTGAAGAGCTGACTCATTTGAAAAGACCTTGATGCTGGGAAAGATTGAGGGTGGGAGGAGAAGGAGACAGCAGAGGATGAGATGGTTGAATGGCATCATTGACTCAATGGACATGGGTTTTGGTAGACTCCAGGAGTTGGTGATGGACAGGGAAGCCTGGCGTGCTGCAATTCATGTGGTCATAAAGAGTCAGACACAACTGAGCGACTAAACTGAACAAAACTGATGCTGGAAATATTAACAAAGTCTTTCTTTTAAGCCTGTCGTGAGGAGGAAGCATACAGTAAGTGCTCAAATATTGTTAGCAGAGTGCATGATTGTCAACATTGTTCTTCTCTTTGTTAGAAAGGCTGTCATTAGGCTGGGAGAACTTTGGGGCAGTGAGATAGGTTCATCTTGCTATTTTCCACTGATTTTGCTATCTTTCTGATAAAACTGACTCTAAAGTAAAGGTATTTCATTGGATTCTCAAGAGCTATAAGATGCTGTGTGCATTCCTCAATGATCTCCATGGAAGGAATCAGCAATTAGGAGTTGGAAGGAGGTGATGGGCAAACATAGTCTGGGACAACCATTGGTATGGGAAAACTCATCTATTTTCCTAAAAGTTGGCATTTCCCATAATAATACATCGAAATACGCATACAGCTGAGTTTAGCAGTGCTTCTCTGCTCTAAAGCAGGTCTGTCAGAATCACAGGTGATGACCTGGACTTGTGATTGGTGTCTGCATGGGGTGGGGACAGTTTTGCAGGACTGAACCCTTAACCTGTGGGATCTGCTGCTCTCTCCAGGCAGACAGGGTCGGAACTAGCTTGAGCTGAGTTCCAGTTGATGCCTGGAAACTGCTTAGTGCTGTGGAAATCTTTCAACCCCCCACCCACATTGGAACCGAGTCCAGAGCTTTTAGCATCTCCCTCCGTACCCCATCACTGCCTGAGAAAATAAAATTCAGCATTATACTTCTGAAGATCTAAGTTGTTATTTCTCACCTTGGGAAGTAAGTCTAGAACTTCATGTTTTAAAACTTATAAGGATTAAAATTGGGACCACCAAGCAGAGATTGCTTTAGCCAACCACCCAGAAAGCTGCCCAGAGAGTTCCAGGTGCCCTGAGCAGCCAAAGGGGTTAAGTCATCAGTGATTATGTTTACAACATTTATTATGAATGGTTTGATGTTAGGTATGGTGATAGTTTATTCCCTGGTGGCTCAGACAGTAAAGAATCCACATGCAATGTAAGAGACCTGGGTTCGATCCCTGGGTCAGGAAGGTCTTCTGAAGAAGGAAATGGCAATCCACTCCAATATTCTTATGTAGAGAATTCCATGGACAGAGAAACCTGGAGGGCCAGAGTCCTTGGGGGTCACAAAGAGTTGGACATGACTGAGTGACTAACACTCAACTTTCAACTCAACGTGATAGTTTAACAGTAGAAGTTACTTCTTGTCTTAATCAGAAATGCACCCTGCGCAGATGGCAACTAGGGGTTTTAGTTTTCTTTAACCCTGGTCAACACCAGATGTTTTGCTAATTAGCTTAATGAAAGTCAGAAATAAATTGTCAATGGTGAAATTACAGACTTTATAAATAGAATGCAAAACTCTAGAAATAGGCTCTTGATGAAATAAATAGAATTCAAAAAATATGAACTGGCTAAAATACTTTAGTGTACTTCCCAGCATGGCAGGGGAAGGGCATATGGATTTAGAAATTCTTCTTAGCTGAATACCTTTCAGATTGGCATTCAAGCCATTGCTTATCAAAAGGTCCTGGTACCTTGATATTCTGGCAGTTCTGTTTGTTGACAATAATTAAGGCTAACTGAACTCTCCTCTATATTACTACTATGTTTTTGACCAAAGGATATTACACCTGAAGCGCCATTGGAACACACAAAAAAACAGAGTTAGGATATTTTTCAAGTTATATGATTCACTTTTGATAATGTATATTTGTTTTAAAACTTTTATATATCAACTGCGCATACACATTCAGCACTGTACTGGACCCTTGGATGAGAAATGACTAATGTATAACACCACAGCTTCAGGAAGCTTGTTATCTGCTAAGCAAGAAACAATCGCAGATGCATTAACAGGTACAAAATTTACATCCATGAAGAGAAGGGGACTTTTGAAAAGAAGAGGACCCAGTCCGGCCTTGACACCTGTGTTTTCATCCTTAACCACCTCTCTCTGCTCCCTTGCACGATATTTCATCTTTTTCTCCATCTTTCTGGTCTGGTTTCATGTTAGCACTCTTTGGCTAAATCTCCTCTGGCTTCTTCTTTGGGTTACATTGTCTCCAGTTTCCGCACTTCGATACCCTGCCCTCATGTCCATCTCTTGTAGAGATGACTGGAGCTCTGGAGGAGGGACTTTGGCTTCAGAGACAGACTTGGGCATCTCAGGTAGTGGGCTTGTCTGGCGGGGAGAAATGGGAAGAGAAGAAAAGAAGCCGGCTGTAATACCCTGCTGGCTATCAGAGGGGGGTCTTGGCGTGAGTTATCAAAGTGAAAGTAATGAGCAGGGAAACCTACACGAGAGTCAAGTGGGAAAGAACAAAGCGAGGTGGGGGGCGGGCAGGAAGTGAGCAGAGGAAAAAAGGCTTCAAGAAGGAGGTATTAGAATGATCACCCTCTTTTATCTATTTCATGTTCCAGCCTGGCATCCATTTTCCCCAGGGACTAGACAATTTTCAGAGAGCTTTTCCCTCTACCAAGGTCGTCTGCTGCCCTCGGTAGAATCTAAGAGAAATTTGCGTACCTATTAAATGTTCACACACATTACTCTTCTTTTTTGTTGTTTCCAGGAACTGACTTCTTGCATTTTATTCCAATACCTACATATTATTTTCTTTTTTCCTGTCTGCCTCATTAGATAAGTTCCATTTCAGCAGAGACATGGATTAACAAGCTTTCTCTGAGTACCTGCACGTGCCAGTGCTCAATGCCAATTTCCAGAAAAGGAGTGGGTGAGGACTGTGCAGCGATGAGGGCTCTGAACACCAGAGCACGGCTCAGGCCATTTCCTAAAGAAGAAAGAGAAGCAGCCACTGATGTGTACTGAACTGGGTCCTGTTTGGATGCTGACAGCCAGTAATCAGGTTGAGAGGACAAGAATCACTTTCAATGCATAGACCACATGAACACTGCAAAAGATGATCTGAGTCTGTCAAGTCAGAGAGAGTGATCTCTTCTTTGTGGTGTCTTACATTCATTTTTTCCCCTTCCTTCTGTATTTTTTTTTTCCTTTGTGCAGAGGAATTAAATTAGTCATCTTCTTCACTGTTTTTTCTCATATTCATTTAAAAAAGACAGTCATCCTGCCAGCATTGAGACGACAGAGTTGAATAATGCCCACCTCCGCCCTCAGGAAGTACTCAGTTCTAGGCACACCCTTTCTGTTGAGGGCAACTTCATTTGCTGTCCCTTTCCTGCCATGTATGTGTTATAGTCAAGAACACTAAGTAAAAAATCAAGAGTATTTGTTCTAGAGATTGACTATGCCCTTTTTTTTTTTTTTCCACAAGGAAAACTGGCTATTTGGAGGAGTTTACGATTTAAATTATGCTTCACCTTTGTCAAAATCTGTTTTCGTTCTTCTTGACCGAAATCCGGGACAGGTGTTGTGTATGACATTTTTTCTGTCTGTGTTCAGATAACCTCACTGAGGCTCATCTTATTTTTATCCCAACAATCTTTCTGATGCAAGTTCTCCTACTCAAGACCTCACCCAGAAAAATACTTAAAATATTCCTTAATGCACCAACCTAAGACTGTTCATCATACATCAAGGTCTAAGTGTGATACTACACGTGAGATAAAAATGAGTCATTGTATGAAAAGGTGAAGATATCTGTGCTCCTACACTGAGCGTGTTTGTTATATGGCGGGAAACTGTGAATAAATGAGAGCTTTAAAAAATTTCCAAAGACTTCCCAGTGTGTGCATGCTCACTCATGTCTGACCCTCTGTGACCCCATGGACTACAGCCGGCCAGGCTCCTCTGTCCATGGAATTTTCCAGGCAAGAATATTTGAGTGGGATGCCATTTCCTACTCCAAGGGTTCTTCTCAACCCAGGATCTAACCCACATCTTTTGTGTCTCCTCCCCTGTCAGGCAGATTCTTCATGCCTGAACCACCTAGGAAGCTGACTAAGACTTCTCCCAGTAGCTAGAGTTAACCCCTAACTGTTTGATGCCAGTCAGCTCTCTTTGACTAAAATATAACACAGCCATATGATCCAGCAATCCCATTCCTGGACATATATCTGAGAAAATCATGCTTATTTACAGAAACAGACTCAGAAAACAAACTTACTGTTACTGAAGGGGAAAGGTGTGTGCTGGGAGGTAGAGATAAGTTAAGAGCTTGGAATTAATATATACACACTATTATACAATACAAAATATATAATCAGTAAGGAGGTCAACGGCTTCCTGGGTAACTCGGCTAGTAGAGAATCTGCCTGTAATGCAAGAGACCCCACTTCAATTCCTGGGTCAGGAAGTTCCCCTGGAGAAGGGATAGGCTACCCACTCCAGTATTCTTGGGTTTCTCTGGTGATTCAGATGGTAAAGAATCCATCTGAAATGTAGGAAACCTGGATTTGATCCCTAGGTTGGGAAGATCCTCTGGCGGTGGGCAAGGCAATCCACTCCAGTATTCTTGCCTGGAGAATCCCCATGGACAGAGGTGGGCTATAGTCCATCAGGTCACAAAGAGTTGGTTGGGCACGACTAAGCGACTAAGCACAGGGAGGCTAAAGCTGTATGACCCTAGGTTTGTATCCTCATAGCCATATACTGGTAAGGACAATGATGCTGCTGATATACAGTCCCGGTAAGAAGAGAACACGGCACAGACAACCGTAACACAGAGCGATGTGTTCTATGGGTATTGTTTTCAAAAGACAGGCTAAGCATCTGAGCCAGCTTCCTGGAGGAGGTAGCCTTCTGAGCTGAGGACAAAGGGACTGGTGGAGTTTCAGCAAGCACAGATTTTGGAAAAAGCCTTGCTTCGTGAACAATCTGAACCTGAAGAAACTGTCCCGCCTTGAAACGGTGCCTTCAGGGCTTCAGTGAAATGCATCAGCCCGGTGGGAGCTTTCCAGCTACCACCTCCCCTCCCCACTCCCCACCAATTCCTTTCCCACTTTACTCCCACTTTACTTCATTTCTTTTTGGCCTGGAGCCAGTTTCCACGTTTTCCTCTTTTACAGGTACAGATACCTTGTGCCTAATTCTCATAATCAGAGCAAACATAAAGGGATGATGAGAGAACCATTTCATCCAATCCATTCATCTTGGCCACCCCATTAGGTAATTTACTAAGTCACATCTCAGACTCATGGGGGTTATGTTGGAGGCAGACAGAAAATTGAAAATGTATTTTCATTATGTTAAAGAAACGGTCAGTGTCAAAATGAATTTCTTTATGAGAAGTAATCAGAATTAGATAAGGATGGCGTGCAAATGCCTGCAGTATTTAGATGGCTGTGATATTAAGGATGATTAATTATCATCTTAAATATCACAAGCGATGCGTGTCTCATCTGTTTGCCTGAATTGACCTCTTCTGTACCCATTATGCTTCTCTTTGGTTGAAATGAGTTTTTAAATGGGCTTTGCACAAGCTGGTGCCCCACACATGCGACAGTGATGAACAGAGCAGAGGGGATGGTGATGCTCCTGGTCTGTTGGTTCCTGTCACTGTGGAAAGGAAGATCGTGGGCACTAGAGTCAGACAGACCAGAATTAAAAACCTGGAAACTCACTTCTCTTTGCCTCATTTTTCTGAGTTGTAACAGTTATTCCATTTGGTTGTCCTAAGGACTAAATGAGAAAATTAACACATTGAAAAGATGTTTGTTTGTTTGTTTGCTTGTTTTTTAAAGTACAATGCCTAACACATACCAGGAGCTCAATAAGTATTCGCTTCCACGCTCGTTGTTTACACAAATGGATTTCCTTTTAGAAACAGAAACATCAGTGACTTGGGAAAGGGGGGGGTAGCATTTTCTTTCCTCTGATAGTTGTAAATAAACATCCAAAGAAAGAACAGAACTCTTAGATGTGGTCCTTTTTAGGATCATTAGAAACAATGGGATGAAGTCATTGTAAGTATTTACACTATGTAGAAATAATGAGAGTAATTTTCCCAACAAGAGTTCAAAGCAAGAGAGTAAAAGAATATGTTAACTGAGTGCTTCTCATAGGTCTTTGACGTTGTTTAGTTGCTAAGTCATATCCACTCTTTGCAACCCCATGCAACCCCATGGATAGCCCACCAGGCTCCTCTGTCCATGGTATTTCCCAGGCAAGAATACTGGAGTGGGTTGCCATTTCCTTCTCCAGGGATCTTCCCAACCTTTACCACTGAGCCACCAGGGAAGCCATCTCATGGGCCAGGTGCCATAATTTTAGCAAAATNCAGGCTCCTCTGTCCATGGTATTTCCCAGGCAAGAATACTGGAGTGGGTTGCCATTTCCTTCTCCAGGGATCTTCCCAACCTTTACCACTGAGCCACCAGGGAAGCCATCTCATGGGCCAGGTGCCATAATTTTAGCAAAATGCTTAATACTCACAACAGCCTCAAGATACAGACATCATTACAAATGGGCTTCCCAGGTGGTACACTGGTAAAGAATCCACCTGCCAATGCAAGAGATGTGGGTTCAATCCCTAGGTTGGGAAGATCTTCTGGAGGAGGAAATGGCTATCCACTTCAGTATTTCTGCCTGGAAAATTCCATGGACAGAGGGGTCTGGCAGGCTATAGTCCATGGGGTCATAAAGAGATGGACACAGCTGAGCACACACCATTACAATCAGGGAGACAGAGAAACTGCTTTGTCTGGGCACCAAAAATCAGCAGGCCCATCAGCCCAAAGGAGTAGGTTTCCTCTCCTCTTCTAATTTTGATGGAGGAAAAAAGGGAAGCAACTCATTGATGATAAAGATGTGGAAAATAACGAATAGGACTCAGAGCCTTAAAAACACAGTAATTATAGAAGAACAAAATGATCAGCAAAATTAAACCTAACCGTCATCCGCCATATATATTAATGACTACCAAAATAGCAGCAATCAAAATTCTCGACCAGCCCAAGACAGCACAGATGACATACTTCAGAACAAAATTATAAGAATCCCAATTATCTCTGATTATGTATGCACAGTAGGAAGTTTGCAATATTGCACACAAAAGCGTTGCATGGCAACCACATTTTTTGTTCAAACACTAAATTAGAGTCTTCAGGAAATTCTAGCTATGCAGTAATTTTCATTTAAAAATATTAAATATCAGTCACCTTTAAAAGTAATTTTGGAAGGTTCCTAAACATTGGCCCATAAGCATGTTAAAATATTAGTTGCTGGAAATATATGTCAATGACTGATAAGAGACATAGGTAAGGCATGCAGTTTTGGATTTTTCTTTTTTGCATTGTATAGGAGGATTTCATGGTCTTTTGGTAAACATTCATGAAATCACTTATGCTCCTACTGATAAAACCATGGTTTAGATTAAACACACAGTATATCTCTCTCATATCCTTCTTCACGTCATCTGATCTCACTCAGACAGGATTGGATGTCAGCTGGGACTCTCACATTTGTTTCTAGATTGAGACCTAATCCCTTACCTGATGTCCACACAATTTCCTAATAGCTATACTCTGAAGTCATTTCTGTTTTAGCCAGCTCCATTATCCATCATTCCTACGCTTCCCTGAAGCAGACTGGAGGTCAGGTTCTTAGACTCTGGATAAGCCAAATGATCTTGAACTAGTTTCTTAATCTCTCTGCCTCAGGGTTCTCATCTGTAAAATCATGAAAATGGCAAGGACACCCAGTTCAGAGTGTTCCTGGGAGGATGAAGTGACCTGCCGCAAGATGAATGAGAAGGATTCTCAGATAGTGTATGCAGGATGAATGCAATTTCTGGGGGAGGAGAAAAGAAAGAACATTCCAGGAGCGAACAGAAGGTAGAACAACACAGAGACTCCTGTTGGAAATGTAGGTCACAGTTTCATGAGATGATCAGTGGATGAGTGAAGACAAAATTCTGTACAGAATTACATTCTGTGTGGAATATTAAATGATACTCATGTTTGCTTTGTTCGCATTTCTATAACTCATGGAACAGTTCATTCTTGCAAAACTGGCAAAAAATTAGGAATTATTTCCCCTCCAAAAAACCCAAAACAAAGCTTGAAAAGGTGAATTAACTTGCCCAAGTTAACAAAACAAAACACAAACAACAACAAAAAACATCAGCAGTGTTCAGAAATCAAGCATGTTCAGATCCCAAATAATAGCTTACTCGATCATGCCTCTGTTAGACACAGGGTTTGAATTGTTTTAAAAAATAAGTGATGATAAAGAGAGGACTATATTTTTAACATAATAAGTGAGGTACTAACCAGACTTTTGAAATGACTGGACTGTAAACTGCATTGGGACAAGTATTACAGGTTTCTCTCTAATATTTACTTAATGACTTTTTTTGTCACTAGACTTTAAGTCAAGTAAAAGTCACAGTCAAGCTTGATTATTCCATATTCCATTCCTTATAGCATTAGGCATTTCTGAGTCCCGGTTATGTGTGAAAGCATTCTATGAGATCTAGGTGCCTAAATATGATTATGTCACTAATTATAAAAACATGGGAGGATTACACGGGCTGTATGACTAGAGAGATATGAGGGTAGCGAGAATCCAATGAGTAAAATTCAGTAGAGGTGAAAAGGGTTTGTTGCTCAGTCATGTCCAACTCTTTGCAACCCCGTGGACCATAGCGCGCCAGGCTTCTCTGTCTTTGCTCTCTCCAGGCAAGAATACTGGAGTGGGTAGCCATTCCCTTCTCCAGTGGATCTTCCTGACCCAGTGACTGAACCAGGTCTCTGGCACTGCAGGCAGAAATGAAGGAGAAATGCCATTAGGAAACATTTACAGAGAACGTTGCTGTATAATCTGGGCGCCATCTTTGAAGAAATAGACATTTTTTCACAACACTCTTTTCCAGGATGAAAATGCATATCTTAAATAGCATTTCCTTGTTATATATGAATATATTCTCAAGCAACGTATCCTGTAAATGGGACTTCTCCTTTCTCGGTTGCAATGCATTCTAAAATAGGTTCTCTTATTTATACTCAGTTTTGAGTGATGATCCACGATCATCTCAGAGGCAGGTCTTTGTAGAAATCTCTCACACTTAGGCCTGAAGGCAAGAACGCTTCATTGAGATAATTTGGGGAGTTCATTTAATGTGAATTTTCATTATTGATTTATGAGGCTCTCTTGCCAGTATAAAAGAAAAGAAAGGAAAAAAAAAAAAAATAACCTGTGAGTATCTCTATAAAACCTACCAGCTATGAACCATCTCTACAGATCACCCCAAGTAGCCGTAGTTTGGTTAATTCTCTGCAGATGCCCTTGGGCTTCCCTAGAGGCTCAGTCAGTAAAGAATCCGCCTGCAACACAGGAGACTTGAGTTCAACCCCCAAGCTGGGAAGATCCCCTGGAGAAGGAAATGGAAATCCACTCGAGTATTCTTGCCTGGGAAATCCCATGCACAGAGGAACTTGACAAGCTACATGGGGTCGCAATGAGCTGGACACGACTTAGCCACTAAACTACCAGTACCACAATACATTCCCTTAGAACAGTGATGGGAGTCATCTGGCATTTGCCCTCAAAATTGGCAGCTTTGACTTTATTCACCCACTGAGCAAAATATATAAGCATGTTTATATCATCCAAAATCTTTCTCTCTCCATGTCTCCTTCAAAGATGAGCAAAAGCTCACTAGGTATCTGCAGCCCTGATGCCTAGAGAGTGCTGTACCTCACTGTTTTCTGGTCTATAATTACTTCTGTAACCATAGTTGCAACGCTTCTTAACACCTGTTATGTTCTTATCAATTCCCTCAGTGGACTGAAAGCTGTTAAATACCATTGTTTTCATTTCTGTTTCCCCAAGCCCTAGCATTGAACCTGGAAGTCTCAATCAACATTCTTTTGAGAGCAATTTTCATAGTCTTACTCCATACAAACTAATCAACACATGCAGAAAATTTTAAAATAAACAAATTCTGCCAAAGTCTAATGGGTTATAGGGAAACCCATTATTTTAGTAATGGTTTCTATCTGCATTAACAAAATACAAGATTGCTGGTTTGCATTGTACTATGAACTATTATCTACAGAGAAGAAACCAAGTTGAGCAGCATCTTTTGATCTTTTCTGACTTGAAATTAATGAGAATGGCAATTAATTAGGACTATTGTATATTGAATAAGCAATATTCAAAGTGTATATTTTAATCTGATATTCAGAGTTTACTAAATATTTACTTGAAATTCTTCATTGGGAAAGCATCCAGAGATAAATGTAGATCACAGGCTTTAAACAGAGAGAAGAAAACATTGAAACTGGTGCCAGGAGATCTGGACTCCAATATTCTTTGTTTTAAAAAACTTCAGCAAGGTATTTTATCTCTCTAGTTTTTGTTCACCGCTTCAATCATGTATTATGTATACCTTTAACAAGTATACATCTACATATACCAGGTATTGGGCTGGGAAAATACCAATATCAGAATTTGGATACATGACTTTTATAATATTCAGTTCAGTTCAATTCAGTCACTTAGTCATGACTGACTCTTTGCGACCCCATGAATTGCAGCACACCAGACCTCCCTGTTCATCACCAACTCCCGGAGTTCACTCACACTCACATCCATCCAGTCGGTGATGCCATCCAACAATCTCATCCTCTGTCATCCCCTTCTCCTCCTGCCCCCAATCCCTCCCAGTATCAGAGCCTTTCCAATGAGTCAACTCTTCGCATGAGGTAGCCAAAGCACTGGAGTTTCAGGTTTAGCATCATTTCTTCCAAAGAACACCCAGGACTGATCTCCTTTAGAATGGACTGGTTGGATCTCCTTGCAGTCCAAGGGACTCTCAAGAGTCTTCTCCAACACCACAGTTCAAAAGCATCAATTCTTCGGCACTCAGCTTTCTTCACAGTCCAACTCTCACATCCATACATGACTACTGGAAAAACCCACATATCATAATTTACAGAGATAGCATTTTCAAGGTTTATCTTATGTAATGTCATAGTACATCTATACATTTAGTAATATTATTATCTGTGCTTCATTATTATTATTATCAGTAATATTGCCCTCAAAATTGGCAGCTTTGACTTTATTCACCCACTGAGCAAAATGTATAAGCATGTTTATATCATCCAAAATCTTTCTCTCTCCATGTCTCCTTCAAAGATGAGCAAAAGCTCACTAGGTATCTGCAGCTCTGATGCCTAGGGAATGCTGTGCCTCACTGTTTTCTGGTCTATAATTACTTCTGTAACCATAGTTGCAACGCTTTTTAACACCTGTTATGTTCTTATCAATTCCCTCAGTGGACTGAAAGCTGAGCTAATATTATCAGTAATATTATCACTAATATTATCAGTAATATTATTATCTTATGTGCTTCATCATGGAGCAAACAGACCCAAAAGACTAAATGACTTTCCCACTATCATGTTGATTTCATGCCAGAGCTGGGGCTCGAACTCAAGTCTCATGAAAAACAGCTCTGTTGTTTGTTTTTGATGGTATTTATGGATGCTTTCCAAAATCTCTTTCCAAAATTTCATGTTATCTGGTCACTTATTTCATCATTCCTCTTTCCTTCTTTCTTTCTTCCCTCCCTCCCTTCCTTCCTTCTAGAATATTTATTGAGCATCTACTTTTTTCAAGACCTCTGTTAGATATCCATTATCATTCAATGACTCAAGAAATGCTTGTTGAGAATTAATAGGAATACTGCTGGCCATCAATTTCATATGTACAAAAAATAATATAAATTCAGAAAAAAATTAGAAAACCATTTATCTCCCAGAATATTAAAAAATAGACAGTATAAAGCAGTAGTCTGGGGGCAAAAAATAATGATTTTAAAAGTGCTTTCATTCAAAATGATAGTGCCTGATAGAAGATGCTCCTGGGGAAATAATTTGTCCTGTGTTGAATTCCATTTTGAAAATAATGAGCAGTGATATGAAAGTTCTTATGTTTTTACTTTGTTACTTGAGAAAAAATAGCAGGCAAATATGAAAAAGTAACACTAGTTCTCTGCTAGCTGTTTTTCAGCTTTTTTAACCAAAAAAATATTAATTTTATTTGGTTTTGTTTTTGTACCCACAAGTAATATTGCACATAAGTTTTTAGAAATTTAGGGAAAATCAGAAAAGTACAAAGGAGGGAAAAAAAATCTTTTATACTTAAAGAACAAAAATGACTACTGATCATTTCCTATCTTTTATACTTCAGTCATTTATCTATGCATATGGTGGTTTTATATTATTATACTTTGCAAAGTCCATGGAAAATAGATGGGGAAACAATGGAAACAGTGACAGACTTTATTTTCTTGGGCTCCAAAATCACTGCAGATGGTGACTGCAGCCATGAAATTAAAAGATGTTTGCTCCTTGGAAGAAAAGCTCTGACAAACCCAGACAGCATACTAAAAAGCAGAGACATTACTTTGCCCACAAACGTCTGTCTAGTCAAAGCTATGGGTTTTCCAGTAGTCATGTATGGATGTGAGAGTTGGATCATAAACAAGGCTCAGTGCCAAAGAATTAATACTTTTGAACCGTGGTGTTGAAGAAGACTCTTGAGAGTCCCTTGGACTGCAAGGAAATCAAACCAGTCAGTCCTAAAGGAAATCAGTCCTGAATATTCATTGGAAGGACTGATGCTTAAGTAAGGCTCCAATATTTAGGCCACCTGATGTGAAGAGCTGACTCATTAAAAAAGACTCTGATGCTGGGAAAGACTGAAGGCAGTAGGAGAAGGGGATGATAGAGGATGAGATTGTTGGATGGCATCACTGACTCAATGGACATGAGTTTGAGCAAGATCCAAGAGTTGGTGATAGACAGGGAAGCCTGGCATGCTACAGTCCATGGAGTGGCAAAGAGTTGGAGATGACCAACTGGCTGAACAACAACAACGTTTGCAAAGTTAGCATCGTGTTCTCTGGTTGCATGCGTGCTAAGTCACCGCAGTCGTGTCTGACTCTTGGCAACTCTATGGACTGTAGCCTGCCAGGCTCCTCTGTCCATGGGATTCTTCAGGCAAGAATACTGGAGAGGATTGCCATTTCTTCTTCCAGGAGATCTTCCTGACCCAGGGATAGAACTCTTGTCTCTTAAGTCTTCTGCATTGGCAGGTGGGTTCTTTACCACTAGCACTACCTGGGAAGCCCCATCATATCCTATACTACTTCTAAACTGCTCTTTCCTATTACATACTATGAGTTTTATTGAAACATGTATAATATCATATATGAAATGCATCGCCAGTCCAGGTTTGATGCATGATACTGGATGTTTGGGGCTGGTGCACTGGGACAACCCAGAGGGATGGTACAGCGAGGGAGGAGGGAAGGGGATTCAGGATGGGGAACAAGTGTATACCTGTGGTGGATTCATGTTGATGTATGGCAAAACCAATACAATATTGTAAATTAATTAACCTCCAATTAAATAAATTTATATTAAAAAATAATAAATAATTACTATGAGTTTCAAAGACTATTTATTCTATGATTTGTCTCAAAAGGAACCTGAAAGAGTATCCCTTTGTTTCGTTGAGCTGGCTTTATTGGGTTCTNTGTGGTGGATTCATGTTGATGTATGGCAAAACCAATACAATATTGTAAATTAATTAACCTCCAATTAAATAAATTTATATTAAAAAATAATAAATAATTACTATGAGTTTCAAAGACTATTTATTCTATGATTTGTCTCAAAAGGAACCTGAAAGAGTATCCCTTTGTTTCGTTGAGCTGGCTTTATTGGGTTCTGGTCTTCAGTTCTGGAAACTCATGCTCTCGTTTCAAGTCTGCCAATATGTGTGTTGTCCTGGGCCAGTCCCTTCTTCTCTTTAGACACTGATCTCATCCTCTGTATAAGAAAGAAATTGGAATTGGATGATGCGGCATTCAAGCGCTAGTATTCTAGAATTTTCTAACCCTCCATCAGTGCAAAGCCTACCATCCGTGTCTCAGTGGACTCTGGGAACCTGTGGGGAAGTGCAGGACTCCACACCCTGGTGATACTTAAAAGTGCAAAATGGCTGCCAGACTTCTGTGTTCTGTCCTGAGCATTCCCTGCAGCTGCTCTAGTTTACCGACAGGGGGAGATATGAGTCTTCTCCCTGAAGTTGAACCCTTCGGCTCATAACTGAGTCAATCCATAGCAGCTAGTGAATTCTCTCTAGCAGAATGGTTATCAGTAGATTTGATCACCCTTCCATCTTCTGCCTTTGTTTTTGAAGTGCCTATGCCTATCTTCCCAAAGTCTTATAAGAAGAACAAAAATCTCCATTTGGTGAGTTAGAACTATACATGGCTTTTTTTCCTCAAGGTCATGTAAAGTTGCCTACAGAAGGCTCATCGTCAAAAGCTCAAGCTTAAATACTGTTCCCACCAACGTCTCTGTGCTTAGAGCAAGTCGATTAGCCTCCAGAGGGACAGTATCCTTTTAAGGGCACAGCACAATTTTGGAGCCCAGTGGACACAGCTACTGTGTGTGCTTGAGAAATTCACTTAACATCTCTGAGCAGGGCTTAATATAATACTATATTATAAATATATGCATGCTAAATTAATTGTAATTATTATTTTACTAGCATTGTCCTTGTATTTACAGTGTCTTCCAGGGATTTTGTGACGTAGCCCCACAATCTCTCTGACCCATCTTCTACCCATCTCCCATTGCCTCACTCTTTTTAGCTACTCTAGCCTCTTACCTTGGAGACAGTGATGGCACCCCACTCCAGTACTCTTGCCTGCAAAATCCCATGGACGGAGGAGCATGATGGGCTGCAGTCGATGGGGTCGCGAAGAGTCGGACACGACTGAGCGATTTCACTTTCACGCATTGGAGAAGGAAATGGCAACCCACTCCAGTGTTCTTGCCTGGAGAATCCCAGGGACAGGGGAGCCTGGTGGGCTGCCGTCTATGGGGTTGCACAGAGTCAGACACCAGTGAAGCAACTTAGCAGCAGCAGCAGCACCAGCCTCTTAACCTGGCTTGCTATTCTTCGGAGCTTCTGGTGAGGTTGGTCTTTCTCTAGATCTACAGGGACTTCTTTTCTTTAACGCCTTGCTTAACTACTATATCCTCAAAGGCCCTCTGTAATGATGCTTCTCCCCAACCCCAACCATCATATAACACTATCTGTTATGACTCATCAAAAGTTTTAATCTCTGCAGGTATTCAAAAATAGCTTTTGATGCTAAGTACATATGTCTGCTTTGCTTGTTTCTTTGCTGACTCTCTTCCTGTCTGGTAGACCAAAGGCTCGGTCAGCAAAGGAAGCCCAAGCGTTGTATTCCCTTCTGTATTTATTGAGCTCAACATGGTGCCTGACACAAAGGAGATGCTCAAAAAATATTTAGTGAATAAATGAATGAGGGAGGAAAGGATAACAAGAAAGGAGGGAGGAAACAAAATTGGAGCAAGATCAGAAGGTAAGGATTAAACATCTATTTTAAGGATATTTAAGATAATCCATGAAGCACTTTCCTGGTATCTCTCTCTGAAAATTAAGGAGTATTCACCCAGGCTTCTAGGACGTTGGATTCTCATGTATCCTAAAGCAGCCTGTGGCAAGCATGACCTTCTGTTTTGAAATAATGTTAATCTTAAAAGTTTATTTCATTTTGCATTATAATTATTTACACATTTATTTGTTGCAATATTTTAAAATACATTCACTTACCATCAATTACACAATGTTTCAGAAAGATGCTCAACCTCTGTTCTGTGGACACCTCTTGTGACTGGAGCTCTCTTCTCTTTCCCCAGCTGAGGAAGTCCATCTGCAGAGTGAAAATCGATGAAGGTCTCCAAGCAGTGGTTTTCTGTAAAGTGCATGCCCAGTAATAAGCTTTCTCTAAATAACAGTTGTGTTTGTGAAGATGATGGATTGGAGGACAGAAAGGTAATCCTGTAAACTGGATCCCTTTTCAACCACCATTTGTCACATGTACATAGATAGAGAAAAAGAATGCTGACATAGTATTTCTCAATCACTGAAGGAAATTTTTTATTTAAAGCAAATGCTTCTTTTACTCATAGGCTTAACACTTAAACACTATTAAAATTCTGTCATTTTTATCTGAAATATTTGAATAATAATTTTGAATATAGTCTCCTGTGTTCATAAATATGCCTAATCACTAGGGCTTTTGCCCCTTAGTGCTTCAGAAACAGCCTGGATGAGGGGTTACGCGGCTGGCTCAGACCCCTGGTTCAGACCCTGTAAGGGCCTCAGTTCCTACCCAAAAAAGTACACCTTTTGGCTCTGGAGTTTTTCGTCTTCTTTCACGCCTCAGAAATAAATATTTCTAAGAATCTCCTCACATCATTTCATAAGCTGTCAGCAGAGCAGAAAGTATTTTGTCACTCCCACAGCCTTAGAACTGGACTTTCCATGGGGCAGTGTGACAGCTTTAGACCAAGTCAGAGCACAAATGAGGTGTGAGACAGGCTCCCAGCCTTTGAGATGTGAACCAACCAGACAAGCCAAACAGGCAGAGAAGGTCTGAATGTCTACACCCGGTGTCAGGGTATTGGCTACTGTACCAACACTCTGTGATACTCCCCAGTGCGTCTGCATCCCGCCTCCGTCTCCAGGTGCTGTGATATTTGCCTGCTAACTTCCTTTTCCCCTCTTTTCCATTCTTCTTGTAACCATTGGATACTTAATTTTCAAAATCGTTGTGGTCTCAGATCCTGCAACTGGACTCTCCAGTTAAGAGAGAGGATTACAAATCAATGAGACATCTACACAACCTCAAAATACCTCTCCATGTAACTCATTCATCAAAGGATAAACAGTGTCTTTGCATTGGAGAGAGCTGGGAAATATCACCTTAACCAGTTGACCAGAACTACTTCATCAGTGTTGAGAGAAACTTATATGGCTCTGGGAGGGGAGGCATCGACTCCAAGTCAGTTATATTCTGTCTAAAAACATGTAACCCAACTCTACATAAGCAAATATTAGATCTACTAAAACTGAAGGGTATTCTACAAAATCATTGCCCTGTACTTTGACCCTCTTCAAAAAAATTCAAGGTCAAGAAAGAAAGATAAAGGGTAGGAAGAGTTTCAGCTTAAAGAAAACTAATTCGAATCGATAGCTAAATGCATCATGAGGTCCTGGATTCGATCCTGGGACAAAAACATAGCTGGGAAAAAAAATTTATTGGGACAACTTATGAGAATTAGAACAGATAATAATATTGCATACATAGTTAATTTCCTGATTTTGATCACTGTACTTTGGTTAAGTAAGAAATGGTTCTGGTTCTTAAAGAATATACAGAATAAAATTTTAAAAAGCAAAGGGGCATAGCCTTAAAATTATTTTCAAAAGTTTAGAAAAATATCTGTATACAAAAGCAGCTATAATTTATATTATTGGGATAACTGATGAAATCTAATTTGGGTCATGGTTAGACAATGGTATTCAGTTCAGTTCAGTCGCTCAGTCATGTCCGACTCTTTGCGACCCCATGAATCGTAGCATGCCAGGCCTCCCTATCCATCACCATCTCCTGGAGTTCACTCAGACTCACGTCCATCGAGTCCATGATGTCATCCAGCCATCTCATCCTCGGTCGTCCCCTTCTCCTCCTGCCCCCAATCCCTCCCAGCATCAGAGTCTTTTCCAATGAGTTAACTCTTCGCATGAGGTGGCCAAAGTACTGGAGTTTCAGCTTCAGCATCATTCCTTCCAAAGAAATCCCAGGGTTGATCTCCTTCAGAATGGACTGGTTGGATCTCCTTGCAGTCCAAGGGACTCTCAAGAGTCTTCTCCAACACCACAGTTCAAAAGCATCGATTCTTCGGTGCTCAGCTTTCTTCACAGTCCAACTTTCACATCCATACATGACCACAGGAAAAACCATAGCCTTGACTAGGCGGACCTTAGTCGGCAAAGTAATGTCTCTGCTTTTGAATATACTATCCAGGTTGGTCATAACTTTTCTTCCAAGGAGTAAGCGTCTTTTAATTTCATGGCTGCAGTCACCATCTGCAGTGATTTTGGAGCCCAAAAAAATAAAGTCTGACACTGTTTCCACTGTTTCCCCATCTATTTCCCATGAAGTGATGGGACCGGATGCCATGATCTTCGTTTTCTGAATGTTGAGCTTTAAGCCAACTTTTTCGCTCTCCTCCTTCACTTTCATCAAGAGGCTTTTTAGCTCCTCCTCACTTTCTGCCATAAGGGTGGTGTCATCAGCATATCTGAGGTTATTGATATTTCTCCCGGCAATCTTGATTCCAGCTTGTGTTTCTTCCAGTCCAGCGTTTCTCATGATGTACTCTGCATATAAGTTAAATAAGCAGGGAGACAATATACAGCCTTGACGTACTCCTTTTCCTGTTTGGAACCAGTCTGTGGCTTCCCTGGTGGCTCAGCTAGTAAAAAATCCATCTGCAACACAAGAGACATGGGTTTGATCCCTGGATCAGGAAGATCCCCTGGAGGAGGAAATGGCAATCCATGCCAGTATTCTTACCTGGAGAATTCCATGGACAGAGGAGCCTGGCAAGCTACAGTCCATGGGTTCACAAAAAGTTGGACACGACTGAGTAATTAACACTTTCAATATTAAATGATTAATTTTTCTGATTTGGGAAGTTGTGGTTTTATATATATTTGGTCCAGTGCGTCCATGTTGCTATGCTGGATGTTAAATCACCTCTGTTTCACTTATTCACAACTTATTTGTTAGAAGCTCGGGTCTAGCAACTGGATCTCCTGCAAATAGTTTGAACTATCCTGTCTTGTTAAATCAACATTTAGACAACAAAGAGCAACAGCAATTGAAAAAACAAACAGAAACCATGGACTGATGAGCACTAAGCACTATCTGTGTGATGCCTGGAGTCATCTGAGACTCCACTAGCTCTGAGACTTTCTGACCATAGAACCAGGTACTTTAGTTTTCTGTGCCTCAGTTGTCCCATCTCTACAGTGGAAATAATAATAGCTACACTGCTGCTGTTAAGTCACATCAGTTGTGTCCGACTCTGTGTGACCCCATAGATGGCAGCCCACCAGGCTCCCCCGTCCCTGGGGTTCTCCAGGCAAGAACACCGGAGTGGGTTGCCATTTCCTTCTCCAATGCATGAAAGTGAAAAGTGAAAGTGAAGTCGTTCAGTTGTGTCCGACTCTTAGCGACCCCATGGACTGCAGCCTACAAGGCTCCTCTGCCCATGGGATTTTCCAGGCAAGAGTACTAGAGTGGGGTGCCATTGCCTTCTCCGAATAGCTACACTAACTACTCTTAAAAGTTAGAGCTGATAATAAATGGGAAGGACAGAAAACAGTACTTTATGATTCATATTGTCACCATGTTTACTTCCTTACATTCTATCCTGTGTTCCCACCTGCCCTTCCAGGTCAGCTCACCATCCTGTTCCAGGAACAACTTTAGGAATGCAGTTCATGAGCTCTCTTGTCCATCAACTTCTAGGTAGATTTGGAAATAACAAAGCCAAACACTGGTGTGAGTAGAGGGAAGGGTGGATACTTATCCTCTTCTTAAAAAGTCACTGTTTAGTTGTGACCTGTGGTCTCAATATAAGCTTCAGTCAGGCATCTCCCTTGCATAAGTTCCTATGACTTTCCACTGGCCTTTTCTAGAAGTCAGAAGAGGTTCCAATCTTACTTTCCCAGAATTTTATTATACCAGAGTTTTATTAACTCTTGTTGGAGTTTCTTCAATTTTGCCCAGACCTTTGTCAATGACAGTATTATTAAATATTTCTCAATTAACTTGGTTGAGAGTGGCATCTATTCCTTGACAAGATTCTGACTGACATACATTCTATAAGTAAAGATTTTCAGTATTTAATGCATTCATTTATTCATGCACCAAATATTTATCGAACATCTGTCAAACTCTGTTAGAGGTTCTGATTTTGACAATAAAGTTGTCCACATCCTTTCTTTTCCCTAAGACACAAGGTTGGTTGTTCAGTTGCTAAGTCATGATACCATATAGTCCTGCAGTTGCCCCATGGACTGCAGCATGGCNGTTCTGATTTTGACAATAAAGTTGTCCACATCCTTTCTTTTCCCTAAGACACAAGGTTGGTTGTTCAGTTGCTAAGTCATGATACCATATAGTCCTGCAGTTGCCCCATGGACTGCAGCATGGCAGGCTTCCCTGTCCTTCACTAATCCCCAGAGTTTGCTCAACTTCATGTCCATTGAGTTGCTGATGCTGTCTAACTAAAGACACAATACCAACAAAAAAATATTTAAACTGTTTTTATATCAAATATATACAATAACCAATGCTGTCTCAGAGAATAATATGAAGACAAACATATAAATGAGAAATATCGATGTGATGGATAAAAAGCATAATGGAGATGTGGACAGAATATCATGGGGATGGTAGGACGGGGACTGATTGACTCTGGGGGTGAGAGGATGCAATAGAGTTGGGAGAGAAGGATTTTATCAGACTGAGAAGTGGAAGGATTCCTTTGCAATAGGAACAGCATGGAGCAAATGGGAATGATATGTTCAGGAATTGGTAAGAAAATCACACACCTGCAGAGTACAGTGTTGGCAAGAGGGGAAGTCATGTGAAAATTTCTTGGGAAAAGGTTGAGGACATCTAATAAATAATTGAGCATTGTGTGAGCATCAGAAGCTAAGTTAGGTGCTAGAGGTATAACAATGACAAGAAAAATAGGATCCCTGACCTCCCTGATCTGTAGTCTAGGGGATGAGAGCAAGCAAAAGAATCAACGCAGAGTTAAGCAAACAACAAGAACCAACTACAATTACAGGTGATAATTTTTTTTTTATTAATAAAATAACTAGAACTAACTTCAAGTGCCTTGGGATGGTTTAGAGATGTCTCTGAGGAAGGCTACACTTGCCCCAGGGTCTCTAAGGAGAAAGCATCATCCATGGCAATAACTGGGAGAGGATGCTCTCAAAGAGAAGGGATGGGATTCCTACCACTGTCTCCCCAGATAACCATAGTTGCAACGCTTTTTAACACCTGTTATGTTCTTATCAATTCCCTCAGTGGACTGAAAGCTGTTAAATACCATTGTTTTCATTTCTGTTTCCCCAAGCCCTAGCATTGAACCTGGAAGTCTCAATCAACATTCTTTTGAGAGCAATTTTCATAGTCTTACTCCATACAAACTAATCAACACATGCAGAAAATTTTAAAATAAACAAATTTTGCCAAAGTCTAATGGGTTATAGGGAAACCCATTATTTTAGTAATGGTTTCTATCTGCATTAACAAAATACAAGATTGCTGGTTTGCATTGTCCTATGAACTATTATCTACAGAGAAGAAACCAAGTTGAGCAGCATCTTTTGATCTTTTCTGACTTGAAATTAATGAGAATGGCAATTAATTAGGACTATTGTATATTGAATAAGCAATATTCAAAGTGTATATTTTAATCTGATATTCAGAGTTTACTAAATATTTACTTGAAATTCTTCATTGGGAAAGCATCCAGAGATAAATGTAGATCACAGGCTTTAAACAGAGAGAAGAAAACATTGAAACTGGTGCCAGGAGATCTGGACTCCAATATTCTTTGTTTTAAAAAACTTCAGCAAGGTATTTTATCTCTCTAGTTTTTGTTCACCGCTTCAATCATGTATTATGTATACCTTTAACAAGTATACATCTACATATACCAGGTATTGGGCTGGGAAAATACCAATATCAGAATTTGGATACATGACTTTTATAATATTCAGTTCAGTTCAATTCAGTC
>SJYX01006229.1:8026-68182 GCA_006410675.1 Oreotragus oreotragus
GGGGGGGGGGCTGAGAGAGAGAGTGTGTGTGTGTGTGAGTGTGGATGTAAGGGGGGTGGTTACATTCTTGGATCTTTGCCTGAATAAAAGCTGGTGATAATTATGATAATCACGGTTCTTCAGTCTAGAAGTCCTTTGGGAGATAATATTGTGGCCATGTGTTGAAATTAGCATAACATTTTACCTGCAGTTATGAGGGAATATTATCAACTCAAAACCTTCAAGTAGTAAAAGAATGGCTTAGGAAGGGAAAAAGCACCAGAGAGTTATGGGTTTAACAAATACAGTTGAAGCAAGCAGCTGTGTGCAGACTCTTGCTTCCAACCCCGCACATGTATCAGGAGAGCATAGTGCCGTCTGCCCGTTTCCTTCTCTTCCTTTAATACGAGAATCATCCTTAATAACTGAGGAGTGTTTTAATGTACTAAGCCTGCTCTTTTAGTGTGCTGCCTCTCTATCGACAGCAGGAAACGCTCTGGGAACCTCTTCTTCTGTGGCTGAGTTCGGGATGGTTGCATGACCCGCATTTTCAGTGAGGCATTGGGCTTTGCCAGTGATAAGCTTTTCCACTGATGGCGCTTCATTTTGGCTCTGGTATTTTATTGTACGGTTCAGGGAGGTGATGGGGTTATAGAGTCAAGACAAGGGTGGAAGGCCAGGGAGAGATCGGCTCTGCTCAGACAATTACAATGGGCTCAAAACCCCAGAACATTTACCTTTTCCAACTGAATGACTCTATAAAATGGACACCTGCCATGTTCCTAGCATGAATCACCGTACTTAGAGGCACACACAAGTGGAGTGCAGTCACGCCTAGTTGCTCACTGATGTATCAGATACAATGTCTGCCCAGGGTTCAGCGCCTGAGCCAAATGTTAAAGTTATTTGTTCTTGTCAATAAACTAAACTTTACGGTGACCCTCTATTTTTATTATGCCACATGTATTTTAAGAGAGGTGGTTGCTGCTTGAGCTGGCAGCCAGTATTACACAGAGGCCTATTGGAGGCCAAGCGAGCATGTTCCCCTGGAAGCTTACCATCCAGGTGCCAGATGCTGGATGGACCAGGGAAGCTTGCTTTCTGGTCTCGGAGAGCCTGACTCTTCCATCATCAGGAATCTCCAAGGAAGACCCGTTTGGGGGCAAGGATTTCTGGGGTTGTGGGGTTGTGTTATCTGGTCCTGAGTCAAGCTCCAGAAGGTCAGTGTTTGGCAATGATATGTGAAAAACAAACAAAAACCCCAACCCACTAAGAATGAAGTGCTTCCTGGTATTAAAAGAACCAACTTGTACAAATTACTGTTGATTTACTTTTGGTATTTTAAGGAACCTCCATACTATTCTCCATATAACTGATTCACTTTGCTGTATGCCTGAAACTAACACAACATTATAAATCAGCTATACTCCAAAAAAAATTTTAAAAAATTACTGTCCATCTTATCTAGGCATGAATTGAGGCACTTCAACATATAAGCGGGTGTGTGACTAGTGAGCAATGATATTCCTGGGTTTATCTTCAGGATCAGCAAAGATTTCCTTCTGTGAGAGCTCTGTTTGCCATTTAACTAGTCCTTTTCTTTTCAGATGGGGGCAGAAAGAAATAACTGAAAGGCAAAGTCACTAAAAAAATTTTTGGCCAACAATTATCTCCATTTTTTGTCGTTCCCAAATAGTGCTGCTAAAAAAGAGAAGATATTCTTTCTTTTTACGTTTGTGCTTACCGTCAGGATGCTAAGAACCAACTCACTGGAGAAGAGCCAGATGCTGGGAAAGCTTGAGGGCAGGAGAAGGGGGAGGCAGAGGATGAGATGGTTAGATAGTATCATGGGACTCAATGGACATGGGTTTGTGCAAACTCTGGGAGATAAAGACGGACAGGGAAGCCTAGTGTGCTGCCGTCCATGGGGTCACAAAGAGTCCGACACGACTCAGCAACTGCACAACAGCAACACCCACTTGCTGCCCTTCATTTTGGGGCAGATGCTAGAAGATGCAGAACATCTAGGTCACCAGCTACTAGACTGAGGAGGAGGATAAGTGATGGCCTATTCAATTCAGAAACTGGATAATGTGCAAAATAAAAGCCTAAACCACATCAGTTACAAATTGAAAATTTTAAGATGAAAGTAATTTCCATCCTTCCGCCCAACTCCACTATGCTTCCTGAAGGATGTGAAAGGCAACAACAGCTCTGGTAGTTCCATGTATGATCCCTGCCTCTCTGATTTAAAAAGAGAGGTATTGCCAGTTCCAGAGCAATTAAAACTGGTTAAAAATAGCAAACAGCTGGGTGGTTGGTGCAGAGAGATTTGACCAGAATTCAACACTGGTATTTTCTATCATAGAACAAAATCTGTGGGTTATTAAGTGGATTGTCCTGGTGACCCTCCATGTCCTACAACAGCAAATATGAGGCCAGTGAGCAAGATACAGATGTGTGAGAATCTGGGTGGTCCTGAGAGACTCCCCGCCTAGACCTACAGCCACACTGCAGCAGCTGGACGGGTAAAGCTGGTGCTCTGGGACAGAGAGGTTGTAGTCCTGAGTTAGTGAAACTGTGTGTGTGATAGTGCTTTCTGCATCACAGGTTGAAAACAGTGCAACCAGTTTCTCTATTTTCACAAGGGCACAGAAGTTTTATTTCTCTAAAATTTAAATTTGAGCAACAGGATTAAAATAGTACTTAACATTGGATTGTTTTGGTCTTTAGCCTAAATATAGGAATTAGAATTGATTTGGTGACTTTTGTTATTTAATAAAAATGAACTAATGATTAAAAACAATCCCCACTTTCTACTTAATACATTGTAGTAACCTATATGGGAAAAGAATCTGAAAAAGAACAGATATATGTGTATGTATGACTTTGCTGTACACCTGAAACTAACAAAACATTGTAAATCAGCTACACTCCAATATAAGATAAATATTTTAAAACGCTTTCAAATTCCAATTTGTCATCCCTAATCATTGAGAGGGAGTGAGCCACTACAGTGAAGAATAACAGCTGTTCACTCACCATGTATGAGGCACTGGGTTAAGGACTTAGTCTGCGTTAACGTCATTTCATCCTCACAATCCCAGTGAAACCTAAAGCTAGGAAAAGACAAAACCAACATTTGAATCCAAGACCATCTGACCCCAAAGCCTAGACTGAGCTACCTTGTTGGGAACCAAGAAGTATGACTTTATCAAAAGCAAGTAAATTTTGTTCCATTTTGGCAAAATTATTTATAGAAGGAAAGGTGAAGAATTCAAGCAATTAGAGGTCCTGTCCTTCTTTATCTCTCTTTTTTAAAGTAGAATTTATTTTTTTAAACTATAGTTTCAGGTTTACTGAAAACTAAGAAAAGATTCTGATGCTGGGAGGGATTGGGGGCACGAGGAGAAGGGGACGACAGAGGATGAGATGGCTGGATGGCATCACCAACTCGATGGACAGGTTTGAGTGAACTCCAGGAGTTAGTGATGGACAGGGAGGCCTGGTGTGCTCTGATTCATGGGGTCACAAAGAGTTGGACACAACTGAGCGACTGAACTGAACTGAACTGAAGAAAACAAGAGTTTTGTGTTCTGTTTTCATATTTTTATGTACCTTTCTTGCTAAATTAAGGTACTGACTTTACAGATTTTTTCCACCAAGAGATTTTTTAAGTGAAGATTTTAAAAATAAAGTTTTATTACTTTTATAATAATTTCATATTCAAACAGTGGTGTTTTGTTGATAAGTGGTGTCATAACTGGGGGGAGGGTGTGATTTTAACTTTTTTTCCTATTGGTTTTCTTGTCAAGTTTCATCTCTGCCCTCATTCTGATATCTGGTAAGCAAAGCCAGGATGATCAAGAATGGGAACAAATTGGAATCTGGAGTCAGAAATCTTGGATTGCTTATTAGGTGAAAGGCTAACTTTGTGGGTCTCAGTTTCCTCCTTTGGGAAATGGGAATAATGAGAACCCATCATATTAGAAAAGGCTGTTATTGTGGGCTGTAAAGGAGCAACGAAACATTAGCTCTTTTCTTAAATTTTGGTTAATTTCACTTTGGTTGCACTGGGTCTTTGTTGCTGCCTGCGTGCTTTCTCTGGTTGTGGCGAGCAGGGGCTACGCTTTACCTGTGGCACTTGGCCTTCTCATTGTGGTGGCTTTTCTTATTGCAGAGCTCAGGCTTCTGTAGCTGCGACTCGTGGGCTCTAGAGCACGGCCTCAGGATCTGTGACACATGGGCTTAGGTGATCTTCGGCATGTGAACTCTTCCTGGGTCAGGGACTGAACCTCTGTTCCCTGTAGTGGCAGGTGGATTTTTATCCACTGTGCCACAGGGAAGTTCCAAGTGTTAGTTCTTATGAGAGTATCCTTCACCTGTGAGATGCGACTCTAGGCTATCATAACTTATTTCATAAATCATTGTTTATATATTCACATAAGCCATGTCTCTAGAGAATAAACTTATGAAATTCATAAGGTAATGATTTTGGAATGAGGGAGACCTGAATTTGAATCTTGGCCCTTCAACTTGGCAGTTTCCATAAGTTTGTTTTCTACAGCTGTGAGTCTCTTCCGGTTTTATAAACAAGTTATTCGTATCATGTTTAAGATTCCACATATAGGTAATGACATATATTTGTCTTTCTCTGTTTGACTTACTTCATTCAGTATGATGATCTGTAGATCCATCCCTGTCATTGCAAAAGGCATTATTTTGTTCTTTATGGCTTAACTTTGAACTTTGCCACAGTCTTCTCTGCTCCTCAGATTCCTCGCACTTAAAATGGGATAACATCCCCTAAATTACAGAGTTGTTTTGATTAGATTTGAGATGTGTTAAGCATCTAATGCCGTGCCATCCACAGAACGGGACCTAGCATCCCTCCATCATTGTCCTGGGTCTTCTGTAGTCTCAGATCCTCTCTGGAGCCTCCCAGGAGATGTCCTTCACCCTCTAAGGCTCTTCTTTTTATTTTTAATTTTTTTTTAAATTAACTTTTATCGAAGTATAGTTGATTTATAATGTTGTGTTAGTTTCTGTCATATTCATGGTGAATCAATTATACATATGCATATATCCATTTTTTAAAGATTCTTTTCCATATAGGTCATTACAGAGTATTGAAGTGAATTCCCTCTGCTATATAGTAGGTTCTTATTAATTATCTATTTTATATATAGTAGTGTGTATATCGGAGAAGGCAATGGCACCCACCTCCAGTACTCTTGTCTGGAAAATCCCATGGACGGAGGAGCCTGGTAGGTTGCAGTCCATGGGGTCACTAAGACTCAGGCACAACTGAGCGACTTCACTTTTGCTTTTCACTTTCATGCAGTGGAGAAGGAACGGGCAACCCACTTCAGTGTTCTTGCCTGGAGAATCCCAGAGACAGTGGGCCCCCGTCTATGGAGTCACATAGAGTCGGACACACTGCAGCAGCAGCAGCAGTGTGTATATGTCAATCCCAGGCTCCTAATTTATCCCTCTCCCAACTTCCCTCCTTGGTAATCATAAGTTTGTTTTCTAGAATTGTGCCTCTATATCTGTTTTGTAAATAAGTTCATTTGCGTCGTTTTTTTTTAGATTGCACATATAGGTGGTGACATATATTTGTCTTTCTCTGTCTGACTTGCTTTGCTAGGTATAATCATCTCTCGGCCCATCCCTGCAGATGGCATTATTTTGTTCTTTGTGACTGAGTTATATTCCATTGTATATGTGTGTCTTCTTTATCTAATCATCTGTTGATGGTCATTCCTTTTATGACTTGCCTATAGTCCTTATGCTCTGAAGTCTTTGCTTTTAGAAATGGAAGGTAAGTATGATAAATAGAAGGAATGATTAAGCTGAGCAACATGGTTGGGGGTTACAAAGAAAGCAAGTCTACAGCTTTGTGCAATAATCACTTACCATGTGACTTCTGGCTTGAAAACTACCAAAGAGAAGATCAGGATCTGATATGGCTGATGCTCTTTTGATTTCTGGAGACGATAACTAAAAAGGGAATTCTAAACAACCACTGTTCTTTTGGCAGTTTATTAGAAGAGTGCTTTACAAGTTACAGCTCTTTGTCTCCGAACACCCCCCGCTCCAGCCCCCTCCATATACCCCTTGTTCCAGTACTCTGCTGAGCTAATTCCAACATGGCCTAAAAACTCTGTTTAAGCATCAGTTTCTAGGGGTGAATGGCCCTGAGCCTCCAGACAGGTGAACCTCACTTTGCTTGCTGTACTGTTTCTTTACACTGATGTCTTAAAATTGTTTCTTAAATGTCTACTTCTACCACAAACTGTAAAGCCCCATGACATGAACAATTCCAAATGACTTTAAATGTCAGCAGCTTGTCTGTACATCTTTAAGGTGAGATACTCTTAGGACAAAAAGAGCAAAAAGAGCTACAAAAGAATCTTAAACTGTTTGCAGTGATCACATTGCTATTGGTACTGTTGGTATGACTAGTTATGAGATTGCTCTGGGTATTTTGGGGGAGCAAAGCAAATTAGAAATTAAGGGTCAACTATAATTCTGTTGTTCTTGGAATTGTTGAAAATTGAGACTATCAGTGTGGGGAAAAGGAGGGAAAAAATCAGTTTACCCTGAAATTATCAATATGAAATCATAATTAATTTTATTAAAAATTCCAACCCTGTCCACTGAAAAGGCCTAGAAACAGTGAAAAACACACAAACAATGACTCACCCCTCATGCTCAGATGGTGGTGCTGAAATACCATCTCCTGCTAAAAGGAACCAGAGCTCCTTAGAGAAACAGCTGACTCCAGGTTAGGCAGAGGGACGGTACATGCTGAGCTTGTCACAACTTGTATCAAGCAGCAAGGAGGAGATAAAAAAAACTACCACAGTTCCATCAAAAGGGCTCAGGAGCCAACCTGAAGAGGCTCCTGGATAAAGATGAGAATTTAAGCATCCATATGGGTAATATCTGCAACTGATTGGAACTCATCAGATATATTTAATAATCATTAAGTTTATAGTGATAATAAGAAAGAATAAGAGAATAGAATATTAAAAAGAAAGAAAGAGAGGGAAGTGAGAGAGAGAAAGTAAGAGAAGGAAAGGGAAGAGAAAGAAAAAGTGAGTTCAGAAGGAGAAGAGGGAGGCAGGAGAGAAAGAAAGAAAAAAGGGAGAAAGCAAGCTAGCAACTGATCACTATGGAAAGATGCCAGTCAACCAACTTGTTATTCTGAAAACTGAAAATAAAGGGGGAGAAAATCAAGCATTTATCTTGCCTTTTCTGTATGAATTACACTAATGGGTAATCAAGTAGAAGATGAAGGAAAAGTTCTTTTTATAAATATAATCCAGCTAAATAAATGAGAATATCACCATTTTGGAACCACTAATGAATGAATGGACGCAATGATAAAGAATCCACTTGACAATGCAGGAGACACGGGAGATGCGGGTTCAATCCCTGGGTCAGGAATGTAGTCTAGAGGAGGAAATGGCAACCCACTCCAGTGTTCTTGTCTGGAGAATATCCCATGGACAGAAGAGCCTGGAGGGCTACAGTCCATATGGTCACAAAGAGTCGGACACCGCTGGGCACAGCACTCAATGAATGAATGGACTTAGGTGTTTATTAAGCTGCTAACTTCACAAAAGAGAATTATTGATATGATGGGTCTTTAGTGAAAGAACACTCCTTGCCAAAAAATTCAAACCTGAAAATAAAAAGCAGATCCCTGTTTAGGTCCCATCTTCAATGAGGAGACTTTATTTGTCACTTTTGGATGCAATTGAACACTACCCTCTCTGTTGTACTGTGACATCTTAGCCATACATTCAGTTGTTCCACAGACATTGATTCACTGGACTATTGCATAGTTTTCTTGTTTCTACTCTTGTCCTCCTGCAACCTGATGTCTACTCAGCAGCTAAATGATATTTTAAAATGTAAGGAAAGCATGTCCCTCTTCTATTGAAAATGTGCCAATGGCTTACCATTATTCTCTGAATCAAATCAAAGGGCTTTGCTATGGCCAACAGGTCCTACAGAATCTATTTCAAATTCATCACCTATTGCTCTCTCCCTAGCACACTCTGCTCATCCACCTGGACCATCTTGCTATTCTGTCAATGCATGGAGCACACACCCTCTTAGGAGCTTTGCATAGAACACTTTCTCCCAACATCTACATGACTTACTCCCTTACCACCTCCCAATCTCCTCTCAAATATAATCTGACCAGTTGACCATCTTATATCAACAGCAACCCTTGTACTCTCTATCTCTTTAACCCATTATTTTTATAGCAACTACTATCACAACTATAACTTATATTCATTTGTTTATTATCTCTCCCCACTAAGATTGTAAGCTCTAGAGGCAGGGATTTTATCTATTTCCCTCACTTCTGTATCCCCAGTGACTCAAACAGTGCCTGTTAGGTAGTGTATGCTTGATAAATACTTGTTGAATGAATGAATGAGAGTGTGGATGACTTGCTGTGTTGCAGTGTGTTGCAATAAACCGCAGTCTCCCCTAGCAACTCATTGAAGGAGCAGGTTTTATTCACTGTTTTATTGCAGCATTTTGCATGATGCCTGGCACTTAGTAGGTTCCCAGGAAATGCTTTTTCTAGTATTAAATGTATCTTTGCCTAGTAATTCTTATACCTCTAGCTATAAGGACATTTCAGAAATAAAAGATTTACCTTTTGTGTGTGTGCGTATGTGTTAGGGGTCTCATTGGATTCCTAAGCTATATTTTTGTGAAAAAAAGTACAGTATCAAAACCAAAGCCCCATAAGAAATAAATCTTCCCATTATGAAAAAATAGAGTGTGTTCTAAAGACCAATAATGGCGCAGAAAAGAAGCATGCCAGTCCTTGGTCAAATATGTAGGATTCTGTGTGAGAGTTCGAACGTACCACACCTCCTAAGGATCCTGATATAAAGTAATATCTCTGAGGAGGTATCCAGAGGAAGAGGGTGGGGTGAAAGATCTTCTTCAGTCACACTCTGTTGGAGCTAGGGATCTTCCCAACCCAGGTATCGAACCCAGGTCTCCTGCATTGTAAGCAGATTCTTTACCAGGGAAGCCTGATTGTTTTAAATACCCTAGTTTTAAGAGCGAATATGTACTTTTTAGGGAAATGCACTAAACAGGATGACCAAAGGTAAGTTTACTATAAATATCTCTGAAATTTTTTTAAAGGAAACATATCTGCATGTTCATATATACAAATATATGTATATTCTATAAATTGCTAGATGGGAGGAAAGGGAATCACTGAACTCTGACATTTAATAATACAATTTTCTCTCTGTATGGCCCAGTTGGACCCCAGTACCATTAGGAATCATTTTATTTCTCACTTAAGGTTGCTGCCATTCCAAGGCATGGGTTCAGTTCTCGGGGACTTTTCTCTGAGCCTTTGGCTGTGTTTGGCCTTTAACAGAGCTCTGAAAATGCTACCTCCTGGAGCTTATTATTAATCTTTCTTTGTATAACTCACTTCCGGACAGCTCAGCTTTCCTGGTAAGGGACTTGTTTCTGATAAACTGCCTCTTGCCATTAAACTTCCTTGAAATCTCATATTTTATTCTCTTCTATTGATTTAGTCTCTTTCCTGCTTTCTTTGCTCATCCTTGCCCATCATCCTCCACCATTACTAGCTATGGTAGGGAGATGACTAACACTTAAGAGTAGGTTGAACAATTCAGGTGCAGCATCACTTTGGGGTATATGAGGACCACTCTGTCCTCAGGGAAGAGATGGGTCTTCAAATGAAGAACCGAAGCTTGTGTTGCTCCATTGCTGCAATACATTTGCCCCCGTAGACCCAGAGCCTTGGAATAAACAACAACAATAGTGGTTATGATGCTAGCTGCTTAGGCCAGATTTTCTTAGCTGGAGATTGTATGCAGGAAGTTCATTAGGAAGAGCTCTCAGGAATAACACTTCTCAGGGATTGAAGGAGGCAAGATTGGGCAGAGGGGAATGTGAAAATAAGATAACAGTTGTAACAAAAGAGTCTGATGATTTTACAGAGCTGGGATGACTCTTCAGAGCTGTCCTGAATTGAGCAAGAAAGCAGGGAAGTGATAGTCATTATATATTGGTTGATTATTATTACCCAATGAGAAGGGTATTACTATCGTTTTTTTTTCTTTTTTGTTATTCCTATTTAACAGTTAGGAAATCATGGCCTAGTGAGATTAAGAAACTTGCCTACAGGCACATGGTTAGTATATAGGAAAAGCAGAGTTTAAACCCAGGAAATATCCTTTTCTGCTTGTCTTGCTTTTAGTTTCCTGGTGACAATCAGTCTTAATTGTTGGAATTTCTTAAACTTAAAATGGTGATGTTAACAGTACATCATTCCCCTTCTTGATAAAATATCAGTTTGCTTGGGACTAGGTATATATTTATTTGCTCAGTTCTTCCAGTAGCCTCTCACAGTAAGAAGCTAGCCAGTGTATGCTGCTATGGCAGTTCTGGGGAAAACTGTGAAAGTGAATGTGTGTAGAATATGTTTTCTATGCAGGAGAGGAAAAGAATGATACCTTTGTGTTCCCTCAAATATAAATCCTGTCTACACACAATTATAGAAAGAAGTTCAGGTTTACCCCCAAGAAGGCATGACTGTGGAAACTGAATGCCTACCTAATTCCCATCACAGACCTGTCTTATGGCAATGAGATTCTATGTAATTGAAGGTTTGCTTGTACTTGAAGTTTTTTTTAAGAACTATTATTGCAACTCTCATTTATTACTGGTAAGAATGTAAAATGGTTGGTGTAGCCACTTGGAAGACAGTTTGGCAGTGTCATACAAAGCTAAATGTAGTCTTACTATATGACCCAGAAATCACCTTCTTAGGTACTTACCCAAATGAATTGAGCATTTCTGTCCACGCAAAAACATGTACATAAATGTTTGTAGCACTGTATTCATAATCTCTAAGAGTTCTGTGCAGCTAAGATGTCCTTCAGTAGATAAATGGATAAACAAACTGGTACTTTCATACAATGGAATACTATTCAGTGATGAAATGAGCCATTAAGCCACAAGATGACATTGAGGAAACTGAAATGCATGTTGTCGAGTCAAAGAAACCAGTCTGAAAAGGCTACATCCTGCATTATTCCAATTATATGACATTTTGGAAAGGCTGCTGCTGCTGCTAAGTCACTTCAGTCGTGTCCGACTCTGTGTGACCCCATAGACGGCAGCCCACCAGGCTCCCCCATCCCTGGGACTCTCCAGGCAAGAATACTGGAGTGGGTTGCCATTTCCTTCTCCAATTTTGGAAAGGCAAAACTATATATATGTGTGTGTATATATATATAGTGAAAATATTAGTGGTTAGTGAGGGATTAGTAGGGGAAATGCAGATTTTAGGGTGGATGGTAAAGCTATTCTGTATGATACTATAGTAGTGGATTCATGATATTATACATTTGTCAAAACCCATAAAATTTTGCAGCACAAATTCTTAATGTATAAAAATTAAGAAAGAATCATTTATAATAGGGGGTCAGGGGATCTCAGCATAGAATGCAGACTGGGACAAGAGAATCTGAATGTAATACAAATATTCTATACAATCTCACCCAAGTGAGTAAAGGGAGGTGAACAGACCTCAGTCATGTTGGAAATGAGAGGAGTTTGTAAGATGAATGGCAAAAAGAATTGTCTGTGAGTGCTTACCCTAGTGGATGAAGTTGTTTTTCATGGGGTGCAAGTTAATTCTATTACTACTCTCCATGTATACTGAAATTGAATAATTAAGTATCATCCATGTAGAAGAGTCCCAAATAATTTATGTAAGCACCTTGCCCTAAAAATGGGAGAGCATAACATCTGTCTCTTATACACATCTAGATGTGTATAAGAGACAGCACTCTGTTGGAGCAACTAGGTGATGCTATCGTTTTGTGGATTCAGAGAAGAAATATCTTACTAACTTTTAAAGTAATGACTTTTGTTTTTTATTACATTAGCATTGCCTACTTAGTGTCGAACTTTAGTAAATGCAAATAAGTAAAAGGAAGAAATGTTCACCCAGAACATTTCCAGAAAGAAATCATCCAGTAAGAACTACTGCTAGTAAGTATCCTCTATAATGAATTATGTTAAGTGCTTGCTAGATGTCAAGCACTATATCAATGCTTTACACTTATCAACCTCCCAGTCTCTCTAGGAAATTTCTTTCTATACAGTCATATGAGATAGGTATAGTTACATGTATATTGATAAGCATATCATATTCATTTTTATTTGATAACTTGACACATGGTAGATGCTTAACAAATATTGGTTGAATGAATTAGTGAGAACTTAATGATATAATTCATGAAAATCACCTGACTCATATAGTCATTCAATTCATAGTAGCTACATAATGTTACATATATTAACATTAATTAGTTTACAATACAACCCTGTGAATGTTCTTTGTTGAAATTGCTCCTGAGAGATCTAAGCTTAGTTGGTTGAATGACCTAGTAATAAGCATTCCAACTCCTCTTCTCATTGTGTAGGTTTTCTCCTTTGTCCTCCTGCACAGGTCTGAAGTTTTGCTTTGGACTCGGAGGGCTGTATCCCAGGCTGATAGAAATCTGAGAAGTGAAGCCAGCCTGGAATCCCAGAGCTTCCTAGCGACTCTGCTATCCAGAGTCACACTGTTCATGGGGCTCACAAAACCAGAACTGCTTCTGAGGCTTGCTCAGGACATCTGTCCCAACAGAACCTCTTGGCATCACTAAATAGTTACCAGAGATGTTTTCCTTCTGCCTAGATCTCCATCCTCCCATCTGTCTCTTACCACTTCTTTTTCTCTAGCATCTGAAATTCCTTTAAATTGATTTAGTGAACACTTTTGAGTTCCGGTGGGCAAAGTACTGTGCTTTGAACGTCTTGGTTGGGAAGGGACAGAGAGATAAGGATGGCTCTACCTTCCAGAAACTTTCAGACTACTAGGAAGGATAAGAGAAGTGCCTGTCTCCAAGATGAGTACCTCTTTCTAAATCTCTTGACTTCCAATCAGAAAAAGTAGATAGTTTCTCAATGTGTGATAAGGCACCATCTACATCAATTTCACCTGCAATGTTTGTTAAAAGTACATCTCAGTGCTACTGGATCTGAATCTCTGGGTTTGGGTGGGAGTTTATATTTATAACAAGCATCACAGATGTTTCTTATACCAACACCAAAGTGTGAAAACCACTGATGTACCATACCAAGAGGACTGCAGATGATAACGGACATTGAATGGAGGAAACAGTGTATGTTTAACTTGCCTACCATTCACCAGACCCCATACTAATCACCTATGCCTTGTGACCTCATTCCTCTTAAAAACACTGTGAGAAACTATGATCATCGTCATTCCCCTTTTATAGAGATGAGGGAACCAGGTATAGAGAGGTTAAATAATTTGCCCAAGTCACACACAGAAAGTGGTGGACCTGAGATTTGAATCTATGTGGTCTGACTCAACAGCCCATGTTCTGTTTATTTTCTTTTGGCTGTGCTGGGTCTTTGCAGCACGTTGCTGAGCGCAGGCTTTACAGTGCGTGGGCTCAGTACTTGTGGCACGTGGGCTTAGTTGCCCTGAGGCATGTGGGATCTTAGTTCCTTGACCAGGGATCAAACCTGCATCCCCTGCATTGGAAGGAGGATTCTGAACCACTGGATCACCAGGGAAGTCCCAAGAGCTCACACTTTTAAGCCTCTATCATGAAAGTCTTAAAGAAGCTAGACAGTGGCACAATACTAAGTGAAGAATGCAGGCAAATGATTTGATTTTAATTTTTATTGGAGTATAGTTGATTTACAATGTTGTATTAGTTTCTGAAACTCTTAACAACCATCAAGAACTAGTAGTTCTCAATTACTCCCGCTAAGACTAGACTGTATGGTCTTGTTTTTATTCTTCCAGAGTCACATGGATAGTTTGTGAAAGGAGCATATAAACAATCTACTGAGCACCTTTTCAGGATAATGCCATTTCTGTCTATCTCATCAATCTTCATGGCAGTTCTGGGTAATATTTGACTCAATTTAGAGATAAAGAAAGTATTCTCAAAAAATGTAAGTGATTTTTCCCAAGAACACACGGTTATTAGATGGTGGAGGTAGGTCTGCTTTTATCCACTATCTGTTGCATCAACGAAAATGGGTTCAGCTACAAGTGTATGTGTGCATGCTTAGTCGCTTCATTTCAGTTCAGTCGCTCAGTCGTGTCCGACTCTTTGTGACCCCATGAATCGCAGCACACCAGGCCTCCCTGTCCATCACCAACTCCCGGAGTTCACTCAAACTCATATCCATCGAGTTGGTGATGCCATCCAGCCATCTCATCCTCTGTCGTCCCCTTCTGCTCCTGCCCCCAATCCCTCCCAGCATCAGGGTCTTTCCAACTCTTCGCATGAGGTGGCCAAAGTACTGGAGTTTCAGCTTCAGCAGCAGTCCTTCCAGTGAACGGCCAGGACTGATCTCCTTTAGGGTCAGTTGCTTCAGTCATGTCCAGTTCTTTGTGACCCTATGGGCTGTAGCCTGCCAGGCTCCTCAGTCCATGGGATTCTCCAGGCAAGAACAGTAGAGTGGGTTGCCATGTCCTCCTCCAGGGAATCTTCCTGTCCCAGGGATTGAATGATTGAATACGCACTTTCTTCATTGCAGGCGGATTCTTTACCTTTGAGCCACAGGGCAAGTCCTCAGCTTCAGGTAAAAACCTCAATACAAAATGACTTGAGCAATGCAGAAAGTGGTATCATGTGTAACTCACTTATCAGCAAGTCCCCAGGCAGGACAGGTTCCAGGGAAGACTAATTCAGAGGCTCAATGATGTCATCAAAGTCTATTTCAACTTTAGCATCTGCTCACAGGCAAGTATGGGTCGAATTGTGTCCCCTCTACTCCAAAAAAGATATGTTGAAGTCTTTACCTCAAGTATCAGAATGTGACCTTATTTGTATATAGGGTAATTACAGATGTAATCAAGTTAAAATGAGGTCACTCACTGTCTGAAATTCCTTTAAATTGATTTAGTGAACACTTTTGAGTTCCGGTGGGCAAAGTACTGTGCTTTGAACGTCTTGGTTGGGAAGGGACAGAGAGATAAGGATGGCTCTACCTTCCAGAAACTTTCAGACTACTAGGAAGGATAAGAGAAGTGCCTGTCTCCAAGATGAGTACCTCTTTCTAAATCTCTTGACTTCCAATCAGAAAAAGTAGATAGTTTCTCAATGTGTGATAAGGCACCATCTACATCAATTTCACCTGCAATGTTTGTTAAAAGTACATCTCAGTGCTACTGGATCTGAATCTCTGGGTTTGGGTGGGAGTTTATATTTATAACAAGCATCACAGATGTTTCTTATACCAACACCAAAGTGTGAAAACCACTGATGTACCATACCAAGAGGACTGCAGATGATAACGGACATTGAATGGAGGAAACAGTGTATGTTTAACTTGCCTACCATTCACCAGACCCCATACTAATCACCTATGCCTTGTGACCTCATTCCTCTTAAAAACACTGTGAGAAACTATGATCATCGTCATTCCCCTTTTATAGAGATGAGGGAACCAGGTATAGAGAGGTTAAATAATTTGCCCAAGTCACACACAGAAAGTGGTGGACCTGAGATTTGAATCTATGTGGTCTGACTCAACAGCCCATGTTCTGTTTATTTTCTTTTGGCTGTGCTGGGTCTTTGCAGCACGTTGCTGAGCGCAGGCTTTACAGTGCGTGGGCTCAGTACTTGTGGCACGTGGGCTTAGTTGCCCTGAGGCATGTGGGATCTTAGTTCCTTGACCAGGGATCAAACCTGCATCCCCTGCATTGGAAGGAGGATTCTGAACCACTGGATCACCAGGGAAGTCCCAAGAGCTCACACTTTTAAGCCTCTATCATGAAAGTCTTAAAGAAGCTAGACAGTGGCACAATACTAAGTGAAGAATGCAGGCAAATGATTTGATTTTAATTTTTATTGGAGTATAGTTGATTTACAATGTTGTATTAGTTTCTGAAACTCTTAACAACCATCAAGAACTAGTAGTTCTCAATTACTCCCGCTAAGACTAGACTGTATGGTCTTGTTTTTATTCTTCCAGAGTCACATGGATAGTTTGTGAAAGGAGCATATAAACAATCTACTGAGCACCTTTTCAGGATAATGCCATTTCTGTCTATCTCATCAATCTTCATGGCAGTTCTGAGTAATATTTGACTCAATTTAGAGATAAAGAAAGTATTCTCAAAAAATGTAAGTGATTTTTCCCAAGAACACACGGTTATTAGATGGTGGAGGTAGGTCTGCTTTTATCCACTATCTGTTGCATCAACGAAAATGGGTTCAGCTACAAGTGTATGTGTGCATGCTTAGTCGCTTCATTTCAGTTCAGTCGCTCAGTCGTGTCCGACTCTTTGTGACCCCATGAATCGCAGCACACCAGGCCTCCCTGTCCATCACCAACTCCCGGAGTTCACTCAAACTCATATCCATCGAGTTGGTGATGCCATCCAGCCATCTCATCCTCTGTCGTCCCCTTCTGCTCCTGCCCCCAATCCCTCCCAGCATCAGGGTCTTTCCAACTCTTCGCATGAGGTGGCCAAAGTACTGGAGTTTCAGCTTCAGCAGCAGTCCTTCCAGTGAACGGCCAGGACTGATCTCCTTTAGGGTCAGTTGCTTCAGTCATGTCCAGTTCTTTGTGACCCTATGGGCTGTAGCCTGCCAGGCTCCTCAGTCCATGGGATTCTCCAGGCAAGAACAGTAGAGTGGGTTGCCATGTCCTCCTCCAGGGAATCTTCCTGTCCCAGGGATTGAATGATTGAATACGCACTTTCTTCATTGCAGGCGGATTCTTTACCTTTGAGCCACAGGGCAAGTCCTCAGCTTCAGGTAAAAACCTCAATACAAAATGACTTGAGCAATGCAGAAAGTGGTATCATGTGTAACTCACTTATCAGCAAGTCCCCAGGCAGGACAGGTTCCAGGGAAGACTAATTCAGAGGCTCAATGATGTCATCAAAGTCTATTTCAACTTTAGCATCTGCTCACAGGCAAGTATGGGTCGAATTGTGTCCCCTCTACTCCAAAAAAGATATGTTGAAGTCTTTACCTCAAGTATCAGAATGTGACCTTATTTGTATATAGGGTAATTACAGATGTAATCAAGTTAAAATGAGGTCACTCACTGCAGATGGCGACTGCAGTCATGAAATTAGAAGACGCTTACTCCTTGGAAGAAAAGTTATGACCAACCTAGGCAGTATATTCAAAAGCAGAGACATTACTTTGCCGACTAAGGTCTGCCTAGTCAAGGCTATGGTTTTTTCTGTGGTCATGTATGGATGTGAGAGTTGGACTGTGAAGAAGGCTGAGTGCTGAAGAATCGATGCTTTTGTGGTGTTGGAGAAGACTCTTGAGAGTCCCTTGGACTGCAAGGAGATCCAACCAGTCCACTCTGAAGGAGATCAACCCTGGGTGTTCTTTGGAAGGAGTGATGCTAAAGCTGAAACTCCAGTACTTTGGCCACCTCATGAGAAGAGTTGACTCACTGGAAAAGACTCTGATGCTGGGAGGGATTGGGGGCAGGAGGAGAAGGGGATGACCGAGGATGAGATGGCTGGATGGCATCACGGACTCGATGGACGTGAGTCTGAGTGAACTCTGAGAGATGGTGATGGACAGGGAGGCCTGGCGTGCTGTGATTCATGGGGTCGCAAAGAGTCAGACACAACTGAGTGACTGAACTGAACTGGACTGAGGGTGGACTCTCATCCAACGTGACTGTTCTTATAAAAAGAGACTTGGACACAGAGGCAGACATGCATGGGGGAGGTCAATGTGAAGAAATGCAAAGAGAAAATGGCCATGTGACTAAATTGGATTTGTCTACAAGCCAAGGAACACTAAGGATTGCTGGAGGACACTGGAGGAGGCAAGGAAGTATTCTCCCTTAGAGCCATCAGAGGAAACATGACCCTGTTGCCACCTTGATTTTGGATTTCTAGTCTCCAGATCTATGAGACAATAAATTGTCCTTGTTTTAAGACCCCCAGTTAATGATATTTTGTTACAGTAGTCCTAAGACACTAATACAGAATTATTTTTGTCATCACTGGTATTAGAATTGTTGTGCTGGAGAAGATTTTTCAGAGTCCCTTGGACAGCAAGGAGATCAAACCAGTAAGTCCTAAAGCAAATCAACCCTGAATATCCATTGGAAGAATTGATGCTAAAGCTGAAGCTCCAATATTTTGGCCACCTAATGTGAAGGGCTAACTCATCGGAAAAGACCCTGATGCTGGGAAAGATGGGAAAGATTAAGGGCAGGAGGAGAAGGGGGCGACAGAGGATGAGATGGTTGGATGGCATCACTGACTCAATGTTATGAGTCTGAGCACACACTGGGAGAAGATAGTGAAGGCCAGGGAAGCCTATGCTGCAGTCCGTGGGGCTGCAAAGAGTCAGATATGACTTAGTGACTGAAAAATGAGCAACAAGTTATCTTAGCAGGTGGTTGCTACTCTTTCGGAGTCACATCTAGACAAAAGAATCTCCAAGGGGAAAAAAGGAGCCCACTTCTTTGGTTGGCAAGAAAACTCTTCTCTGAAAGGGCCTCAGTTGACTTCCTCTTCCACATCACTGATCAGAGTCTCATACCCTTTCTCAAACTCAGCAATGCCAAGGGAACACACTGGCCACAGCCAGTCAGTCTGCATCTTAGAAGCAGATGGGCCGATTCTCCTGAGGTGCTTGGGAGTGCATAGAGAGATGGATTCCTGAACAAAATCAGGTTCTGCTGGAAAGGAAGACAGATGGGGAGGAGGAATGCTGGGTGGGCCACCAACAGTGTCCATGGCGTTCTAGATCTTGCCTATCACGCCATGCCACCTTTTTTTTTTGGTCCCAGTTTCCCTTCATAGGATGGGAATGGTTGTTTTTGTTTTACTTGGAGGTGAGAGAACTGAACTTGGATTTACAAGCTAATTTGATTTATGTAAATATTGTCCCTCATAGAACCCGAAGCCCAGTACTTGACTCCATGCCAAGAACACAGTAGATCTCAGATGGCAGGTAGGGTGGTGCCATAGGGGAAATTTACCATCCATTGCTCTGTTAGTGTCCCAGTTTTGCAAGACTGTCTTGTGGGGTGAAAGGGCTGAGGGAGGAGATTGTGGTTATTTTGGACATAGGGTTTTAAGAGTAATTAGGAAGATACACTCACCTCCATCCTTCAAGAGCCCTTTCCTTCTGCTTCACTAGAAGAAAGTCAGGTATACAATTGCCTGTGTCTTCCACTCAAGCCATCCTAGTTTCCCTGAGATCTCTACAGCTGGACATCTCTGTCTTTTAAACCAGACCCATCCCTTAGTGCAGACATAAAGAAGACGAAATCCATTAACAGGTCCTGAATAAGTTGGGGAAAAAATATGACAGGATAAGTATGATGTAATTTAAGTATTTTGGCATAGCAAATGGAAAGAAATTACATTTTCTATTATCTTCCAACAGTTATTGAAAATGAAATGAAATATATTCTATACTCCCCCAAAAAGTCGAGATTTTTTTTTTTCCCGCTTAAATGCAATTTTGCCCGCAGTTTGTTCATTTGGTATGCATTCCCCTCCTTTCATGACATGGAGGCATTCTGTTATGAAACATTCAATGAAAAAAAATGGACAAAAAAGTATACTACTTCTTTAAAATATATTGCAAGAATACTCATTTTCAGCTTTTTATTGCAGCACTAGCTGGTATTCTTGCATGCAGTTTTGTAATTTATTCTGAACATTCTACTTAAACCTTTTTTCAATAGCATGATTTTATTAGAGTCAGCTCACTGGACTTTCCCAAAAAGGTATTTAAGATCAAATAAAACCAGTGCTTGGAAAAATATCATTACAATATGAAAGCAGTTACAAAAACATTAGTACTGCAAAGTTTTATTTCAAATGGCTGAGCTTGCTGTACCCCGGGTTATGGTTCTTCTACTTCTGCAGACACACTTACTGGGGAAATGGGAAAAACTGTCATCTTAGCAGTTTTTGCACATGGTGGGGGAAGAGAGGGGAGAAGAAAAGGGTATAAAAATTTAAAGTGAGGCTGCAAAATTTTTAGGTGCTAGCACTAATGATACAAGTAGATTGCCTCCCCATCCCAAATGCTACCTTCCCAGCCCACCCTTTCCAAGTACCCTCGCTTCTCAACTGCCCTTGAGGATGTGATAGAAACTTCTAACTTAGCTTCTTACCCACAGACCAAGTGTCCTCTCCAAACCTTGGAAGGTGTTTTTTTGTTTTGTTTTTTTTTTTAATGTGGGTGGATTGATTATTGATTTCAATGTGTCAGGGAATTATCTTCCTTTGCGGGGTTTGTTCCTGATATAATGAACTCTTGGCAACATGAAGCCTGCCTGACTGGGCACAAGTCTGTGTCTGAAGGCTTAGCCGCCCCTCCTGGGGGAACTTTGCAAGCAAGCCTGGTGAGCCCCCAGGTCTGGTGGTGAGCACACTGCAGCTCTTGCCCTCTCATTCAAGTGCAGCTCCTGTGGCCATTCGCACACTCAACTTGAACCTTGCCAAAGCCAACCAACACTTGCCCTCATTTGACTTCATAACTGAACACAAAAGACAAGTATTTTTTCCTATTCAGTTGTGAGTATGTCTTCCCTTTCTTGGTAACTGACAGTTAGTGTGGCTGGAACCCAGCCTGCAATGAGGGAGAGTCAGCCACATCCACTGCTATAATTTGATGGTCTTTTTTCCCAAGGAGATTGCTTTCAATTAAAATCTGATGTTTATCAGAAAAAAAGTGTCATTTGTTATGTTGCTATCCAAATCACTGCTGAATCAGGTGTTTATATTTTAGAGAAAGTAATCTCCTATTGATTGTGCAGTGCAAAAGGTATAGTTTAGCAAAGATGAAATAAATCAGCATTTTGGGACTTTGGTATTTTCATGTTGGTAATTATTAATCCACATGCAATTCTATTACACAATATTTCCCTCATCCTTCTTCCTCTAAGTGTCAAATCTATGGTGAAGCACCTATATCCCTTAAGTTTGCAGATTAGGTGGTTTCTATGTGGACTTTGAAAGTGATTTTTAAATTGCAAGTTACTATTCGTATTACTTTTCTAAGGAGAAATATGCTTAAAAAGTAAAGTCTTTATTGCTTCTTAAAAGGCCTAGCACTCTGTGATAAATTCTCATATTTTGACTGTTAATATGTTTGAATGAAAATTATTTATACATTTGGGTGAGGTTGAGTGGTTTTCATTTGATTGCTGCCTCTGGAAATGAAAGCAGAGTAGCAGGAAATTTACATGTCATGCTGTGATGTATATCCAGATTATGAGATGATTGTGCGGCAGACGAACCCCAAGTAAAATCATTCCCATCAAACTGTGACAACTGCAATTCCTGACAAGGCCTCTTAGTTTTGGGGGCTATTATCATTGTACAAGAATATAATCTATTGACAGCAGGGCTGTTTAATACATTTAAAGGCAGACAGTGGAAGAAATCTTAACTGTTTTCATTCGCCACTGCACAAGGGTGCAGATCAAAAGTGAATTATATTTAAAAATATGCATGTATGATGATAAGATGCATGACATTCATCAACCTGTTTAGTCATGGTTAGGCTGAGGTGGGGAACAGCCAATATTACTGCCATATGTGGTCTGAAATAGAGACATGAGACTGGAAATTATATCATTGCCCAGTCAGAGTGAGTGTACAGGGGAGACATTCTTTTTTAATCCCCGATCTCTGCCTCCCTAAGTAGCGAGTATCATCCATGTCTGTAGCAGTGACTTTGTCTCCGACGGGGTATATGAATGGGCTCTGTATCTTTGTCCCTCTGTTTAGTGAATGTGCTTGTGTATTCTTTTTGTGGGCTTGTGCTCATACCGTGGATGAGGTGGAGAGAAATAAATCATTAACATGATAGAAGATCATAGTTACAGAGCCACTGACATATGTGCTTATACAAGAGTGAAAATTAGGGCATGTGGCACCAGAAATACTGCCATGGGCCGAATATGAAATTGTTCAGTCTCGAGGTTCCAAATTACAGAACTGGGGTTTGGCAAAGAGGGGCTGCTTCATATCATGTCGTGGAGTGCACGTAGCGGAGAAGACTGCTTCAGGTTTTAGGGTACCAAAGCTCAACCCTAGGTGATGTGAATCTCCAATGGCAATAGCACTTAGCTTGGTCTCTTTGTATGAGAAAACGCTCATCTGATGATGAGGTACAGTATGGTTTCCTATGTGATGCAGCTGAAAATAAACCGCAGGGAGGATTTTACATTCCCAAGTTCATTAAGACTCTGCAAACCACAGCACAGAATTCACTCATTTATTACAACAAAAGATGTTTGAGGGCAGTTTTTAAAAAATGGAATGAAGAAGCCTGATGAATTAATGGCGTTTTCCCTGGAGGAATTAGTTCATCAGCTGATAGTTCATAAGATTAAAATGACTTTGAATGGAGACAGTAGAAGGAAGAGTCAAGGCGGGCTGTGAAAGGGTTAACACGTCCACATCTCAGCTCGTGGCCAGAAACCCCTTCTGGGTCTCCTGTTCCTCTCCACCCCTTGGAAAAAGCAAGTGCTTTAAAAAGCCACACCCATTTTAAGTCTTTCACCTTAAAACAGGCACTTTTAAAGTGAATGCAGAATTATTTTTAGGGCCCATTCCAAAGGTTAATCATGACAAGAGGCTCTTGTCCTTTGCAAGGTTTTATAAACCTGTCCTGCGAGAAGTGAGAATAGGTCACTTAAAGGGCACAAAACACTGGTGAGGTCTGGGTCCCATTCAGAGCTTCCAGGCCAGCTTCTAATTCCAAAGAGTCATTGGAACGAAAATCCACCAGTGGCTGTCCCAGGCCCCCTTGATGATCTCTTCCTGAGCAGCAGCAGCCTGGGAAGGAGCCAACTTTCTTACTAAGAAGAGGAGAGTGGGCACACCGGGACCATCTGCGCCGAGGGTAGTGCTGCCACTGACCCACCGTGGGACAAAGCAAGGTAGCATTTCTGTATGTTATACCGGGGCCTCTTCTGCATGATCAATGTCAGTTCACATCAGCTAATATTTCTTGACTGCCTACTATGTGTCGGGACTGCTCTGGGTCTTGGTGTTCCCTTTCTCTCAAAGGGCTTGCAGTATATATCATGGCGGGTGAATAAGAGGACAGGATAATCTGAAAAGGGTTTTTGGTTTTAGTTTTACCGTGGTGGATGACACTGAATAAGCATGCAATACCATGATTTCATGGGCTTCCCAGGTGGCGCTAGTGGTAAAGAGCCTGCCTGCCAATGTAGGAGACATGAGACTCCAGTTCGATTCCTGGGTTGGAAAGATTACCTGGAGAAGGTGGAGAAGTGGAGTGCAACCCACTCCAGTATTCTTGCCTGGAAATCCCATGGATAGAGGAGCCTGGTGGGCTACAGCCCATAGGGCTGTAAAGAGTAGGACATGACTGAAGCAACTTAGCATACACAAACGTACTGTGTTTTCATAATTTTTCTTTATTTTAGTACATTTGTTACAGTTAATGAACCAATAGAGATACATTATTATTGACTAAAATCCACACCTTATTCAGATTTATTTGCTTTTTCTGTCCCAGGATCCCACATTGTGTTTAGTGGTTACCTCCCCTTAGTTTTTTCTTGATGTGACAGTTTCTTGGGTTTTCCTTGTTTGGATGAACCTGACTGTTTTTGAAGAGTACTGGTCAGGTAACTGAGATTTGTCTGATGTTTTTCTGATGATTAGACTGAGGTTATGAGTTGTGGGGGAGTTTTCCATGGAGGTGAGGTGCCATTTTCCTCACATCACATCGGGGATACATACCATCAACATGACTTATCACTGTTGACAGTGACCTTCATCACCTGGTGGGGGTAGCATTTGTCAGATCTCTTTACTCGCCCCCCTGCCATCCCATCAGGGGGAAGGAAGTCACGACATACAGTCACACTTTAGACATAGTTAACCCAAGCTAGGCCACTTCGATTCCCTCTTCTGGGAACTTGGAAGTGGGATTTAGAGGTGCTAGTCAGGCTCCTGGGCTTCCCTGGTGATTCAGATGGTAAAGAATCTGCCTGCAATGCAGGGTTCACTGGGTTCGATCCCTGGGTCAGGAGAATGCCCTGGAGAAGGGAATGGCTATGCACTGCAGTATTCTTGCCTGGAGAATTCCCTGGACAGAGGAGCCTGGAGGACCCCAGTCCGTGGAGTTGCAAAGAGTCAGACATGACTGAGCTACTAACACTACTGCCTGTCAGTCTCCTGGGCTTTCTTGAAGTGGATGCAACAAGGGAGCAGGCGGCCACTCCTGTCATTTTAACGCAGAAGCAAGGGATGGTCTGGAGAGAAAGAATGACAAACACAGCAGAGAAGAGACAATGGAAGGCAGCCTGTGAGAGGGGAGGAGGGGGAGGATCTGCCTTGTCTGTGGTGCTTGCAGGACTTACTGTCCCTCGGGAGACCTGGCTGATTTTGCTGCTTTGAGGTTCAGTGAGACACCCACATATGCCTGAGATCACCTCCACATCTCATTTTTCTAAAGAGATAATTTGCATAGTTTTGGGTAACATAGTTAATAAGATGTTTTCAGATAATTTTAAATTCTTGTTGTACAGAAAGATCAACTTGCTTTCCCTCTACCTGTGAGATGAGTATGCAGAGGGCCCAGCCTTCTGATGAAGAGGTGAATTTGGGAATCCAGGTTCCTCCCTCACCAGCTTTGGGACCTTATGTGAATTAATTAGATCTTGACTGTCACTTATAAAATAGGTATGATAATGCCTACTCCATAGGGCGTTGTGACAATTAAAGGAAAGAATGTTCTCGGCAGAGTGATTGGTGTGTGATTCTCAGCAGCATTTGTGACGTCCCCTCTCTTTTTCTCACCAACTGCCCCTTCTGTGAAGTGGTCCTTGCAGAATGTTAGATGCTCAAAAACCTTGTGAATGTCTCTGTTATACAGTGCAGATCTCACCGTATCAAAAGTATTTATTTGTTTATCTCTTAAACTAGAACACGATTTCATTCTTTTTTTTTTTTTTTTGATAGCGCTGTCCAACCAGCTGTGTGGCTCGGCCGACTCTGCGCTGTTGACTTCGACGATCCAGAGTGATTTCATTCTTTACATCCATAATGTTTAGCAAAGGTGGGCTTTCTAGCTGGCTCTATGGTAAAGAATCCACCCGCCAAGTAGGAGACACAGGTTTGATCTCTGGGTTGGGAAGGTCCCCTGGAGAAGGACATGGCAACCCTCTCCAGTATTCTTGCCTGGAAAATCCCATGGACAGAGGAGCCTGGCAGGCTACAGTCTATGGGATCGTAAAAGAGTTGGACATGACTTAATGACTAAACAGCAAATAGGGCTTGGGACATAGAAGGTGCCCACTACCTGTTTGAGAACAGAAAAAACACACCAATGTATTATTCAGTTTATATACTTCTTGGGCAGTTACTGTCATGTTCAGAGGACAGGACTCCAATGACAGGTGAAAATGTGAATAATAGTGACTAGCACCTGACAGTTTGCAGCATGTGTTCAATGCTTAAGCGTGTTGCTTACAGCAAATATGTGAGGCAGAGAGGTAGGGTTTTTATCTCCATATCTGCCAAATGTAGAATCTGAGTATCAGAGATTAAATGACCTGCTTACAGTCACCAGTCCATGAAGAAGCAGAGAGGGGGCAAATACGGAGGCCTTGGGAGTCCCACTTTAGTGCTCTTCACACCTTGGAGGCATCGCAGTGAAGCACTGTTGTCTGCCCAGCATCCCTTTAGTTTAGGGTGTACAAGTGGCACTTGGAAGTTGCTACTTAGAAGAGGGAGGAGGAGAAGAGAGATGCTTTCTTGCTGTGAGGGGCTCATCAAAATTATGGCTCGAAGCTTATTTTTACAGTGCAGTAGCTTGCCCCGTCTCAGCTGAGCACAATCCTGTGAAACACAAGTTTAGCTCAGCAGAATTCATCACCAGCTGAGACTTAAAAATGTGTCTGAGCTCTGTTCTTATTGAACACACGAAGAGTATGAATATCAAGTTATTCAGCTGTGAAATAATATCAACAAAGTTAGTTATGTTTAATTTAACTGTTGAATGGAGGTTTAGCAATTTGGGACCAAAGCCTCGATGAGGAATGGAGAATGAGCAAATCAAACACTAAATTCCCTCTTCCTAATAGCCCAGACTCTGCCGAGAGGAAAAAGCTGATCTCTGCTTTCCCACCTCTGCCTATCATCATTAAACACCAAGCATTACCTGTCTCGGGCCTTTCTATTTTCCCTAACATCCTCCAGGGAAGAACAGATTGCAAACAGTATTGGGTCCCAAAGCCCCAGGAGGAGCCCTTTGAAAGCCAGAAAGAGTAAAGATCTATGGCCATTCTTTTCCTTAAGTACTTCTCTAGAAGGGCAGTTGAGATAATCTTACCTGTATATCCTGACGTGATATAAATTGTCACTTAGGAAGAAGAAAGTAGTGTGTGTAGGGTTGTACCCCATCACTGAGAAGTATTATCTGTCTTCTGTCCTTTGTAGTGTTTCATGACACAGTGCTTTCGTCCCTCCTTCCCCCAGTCCTTCCCTCCTTTCCTCCCTTCTCCTCCCCACTCCCCACTCTGTTCCTTCCTTCTTTCCTTTCTTCCCTGTTTCCGATGAAGTGATTTCCAAGACTGCTTGTGAATGGGAGTTAACAAGGGCGCTAGAGGCATTTGGGCGGGCCTTCACGGAGCAGCTTTCCTGTGCATCGGAGGACGTTCATCAGCCTTGGCTCTTGTCCACAAAGACAACAGCGCCCTTATAAACACTGTGACAACTGAAATCATCTCTGTTAGTTTCCTAGCTTGAACTATAGCTTGTTTATGAGGTTGATCTTCAACCTTTTCAGGGAGCAAAAGGAGGAGAGAGACCTTATGAAAGTTCCCATGATACTTCTTTAAAGAGCTGTGAACCAAATGGAATGGAATTAACCTAATAGGAGGTGGGAAAGGTACCCAGTTTCTTTGCCTGCCTCAACCTTAGCAGTTGGAAAAATGAAATAGTCACTCTTCCAGCTGTTTTTGGACCTAGCATCGGTCAAAGACAGAGTCTGGTCAAGGCCTCATCATTGGAAGTGTGCTGAGGATAGTGGGAAGGCGTGGGCTTTTCCTGATAAAAGGGAAGGATGGAAGTGGCACATCTTTTCCCTTGTATTCCTGCCTTGCACATAAATGTGATGGTAGGAACTACAGCAGTTATAACACAACCAGGAGGAAAAATCTATTGAAAGCACCTCAGTTACTGCCCATCTTCAGACTTCTTGTTATGTGAGAAAAATAACCTCTCATTTGTTTAAGCTTCAATAGCAGCAGAGAGCATTTCCAACTGATAAAGCACTAATTAAAACTACATTTGTAATATAACAGAAATATCGTAATGATTTAATATTGGCAAAAAAGCAAGATGTGTGTGTGTGTAGTTAGAATTCCACAATATAATCCTTCCTCAATCTGTACAAAAACTCATTCACTGAAAAAAACACAGGAATTATTATCAACTGTTATGTTTTACTTTGCAAGGTATGTGTAAGAATTGTTTTCTTTATACTTTCTATTCTATATTTTCCAAATTTTTGTCAGTAAATCTACATTATTTTTAAGCAAATGAACAGTGTGTGTGTGTGTGTGTGTGTGTTACACATATTTAAGGCTAACATGGCTTCTGGGTGTGCTGGGAGGACGGGGTCTCAGATCACAGGAAGCAGTCCCCTGACTGCTCTCAGCTCCCTCGTGTGTGAGCACAGGGCAATGCGGAGAGTGGGAGTATCTTAAACTCAACATGATGAAGCACTGAGATCATTACTTTTGTAACAATTAAGTCATGAAGAAGAGAAGCATAAGTATTATTTTCAAATATGTGAGGGACTCTCCTGTGGAAATAAGCATTAGTTTATTCCATCCTTCCTTCCTTCACTATAAGAATTTGCTGAGGGCTGTATGCTGGGTACCAGCAAAACCCATCATGACCCTCAAACACCCATGGTCCCTGCCTTCTTAAAATATGTAGTTTGCTAATGGAAATAGTCACTTATCAAATAATCACCCACATATACTGCTTCAAGTGATGATAAAAACCTGTGAAAAGACAGTAGAGGGAGCTGGATGAGGTAGAAATCTGATCTAGTTTGGGGATTTTCCTGCAGAAACCTTGTTTAAACTGAGGTCTGAAAAGCTAACTAGAAAAAGTGGGTAAGAAAATAGTTCTAGGAGAAAACGTCTGCAGGGGCCCTGAGTCCAGCGGGAACAGAAAGAAGATCCCTGGAGCACAGAGCATGAGGGCTTAAGTGGCGGCATGAAATGAGGCTGGAACAGCAGGGGCCAGATCATGCAGGATACGGATTCTGGCCCTTTGGCTTCCTAATACCCATGAGACTTCGTGATGAGCTTCAGTCAGGGGAGAGACATGATTTATTATGTGAAAGGGTCCTCTCTGACTTTTCTGAGTCTGCAATCCTTCATCCCTCCCAAGGAATTAGACACATGGATGAAAGTGGTCAGGAAATGGATTTTGGCTAAGTATGAGAAAAAAGCTTTCTAATCATAAAATAAATAATAACTACCATATATTCAGCTTTACTAACTGGGAGGCAGTATACTAAGTGTTTACAGACCTTAGAATTTTTTTCATTTACTCCCCACAACCATTTTAAGAGGCAGAGACTATCATCCTGTCAGTTTACAGATTAGGGAGTTGAGACTCAGAGAGGTTAACTGACTTACCCAACGTCACACAGCTAATAAATAGTGAGTGTTAGTCACTCAGCTGTGTCCGACTCTTTGTGACCCCACGGTCTGTCCGTGGAATTTTCCAGGCAAGAATACTGGAGCGAGTTGTCATTTCCTTCTCCAGGGGATCTTCCGACCCAGGGATTGAACCCAGGTCTCCTGCATTGCAGGCAGATTCTTTACCATCTAGGCTACTAGGAAAGCCCCTAGTAAATAAACAGTAGTAATAAATAGTAAATCCAGTACTTGAACTGAGTTCCGGTCAATGTCAAAGCCTTTTCTTTATCACTGAGCAACACTGCCTCACCTCACAAAAGATGGAGCTGCCATGCTAAGCTGAAAGCAATAGTTGGATGGTGAGCTCCTTGAAGGACTCCCCACATGAAAGGACTCTAGAGTTCTCTGGAGATATGATGCCTGACCTGCTTCACACGCATGGGGAGACTGAAATTCATGGGGAGGAGGCATTTTCTTCCTGTGTCCTTTTCTACAGAGCTGAGAATGCTTCTGAACACCTTATGGTAGGATCATTCCCCCACCAAATCATATTCGCCTTACAGCCTAGAGACACCATCTTTCCTGCCGTCTTTGGAGAGGAGCCACTGGCCGAAGTCCAGCTCGGGGACGCTTTCAAAAACTCCCAGAGGCCGCCTTGCTCTCTGCTTTCTCCTAGGCACCAGAGGAGCTCGACTTCCTCTTGGAACTGAGAAGATGAAGAAGATGAGGCTCCTAGACCTGGACCCTTTGTAGACCTGAGCCCAGGCCAGGGTCAAGCGTATGGATAAGGAACAGCCGTTGTGATCAGAGGTTATTGATTCTCAGCAGAAGAGTGAGAAGTTAAGAAGTTAGCGTACATCTCTGCCTTCTTTCCTGAAGTCACAAAGCAGCTGCTGCTTCATAACAACCCTGAGCATGTTGAACATTTGGGGAGATGGGGTAATTTTTAAATAAAGAAAAATGCTCTTCCCTGCCAGAAAATTTGACCACCAACTTCCTCTGACAAATGTAATAGACGGTGGTAGTTTGGGGGGGATTCATGACATAAAGTAAAGCAAGAGAGGTAATAAGCATCCTGGCATTTATTCTTTATGTAGGAATATTTGTTCCTCAAAGTCAGGCTACGTGGAATATTAGCATATGAATAAATTATTCAACACCTTCTAGAGAAAGCAAGGGGAAAAAATCTTTTCAGCATTATAACATGGCAATCTACAAGGTAGTAGAAAAAGAAGGCTGTCATTTTTTCTTCAATTACAAAAGGCAAATATTTATTATTTATAAGTATTCGCCTTGTATAGGCTTAAATGTTATTTATGAACCTGTTGCACAGTGATTTTCAATGTAACTCATTATTTTTAGCCTTAGGGTGTTGTAAAGGAGCATGGATATATTTAATGACACTCTGCTAGTCAGCGCAATTACACTGTAATCATTATGTAAAATGTGCTATTAATTAAACCAATTTCTAGTTAGAACATTCACTTCTGCAGGGCTTAATCTTAATCTTCAGCAATCTTTCTCTCTGTTTTTCACCTATTAATTATGTGATTACTTTTTTACTTAATATGATAGAATATGTTTTTATTTTTGAGCTTGATATTGTCAATTAAGAAGATCTGTTAAATTGGGTCTGGAGTTTATGGGTCAAAGGTTTATTTTTCTTGAACTGATTTAAAAGGTTTACAAAGTTTAATAAGAAGTTTTTGTGAGACTGGATTTTTTTTATAAATCAAACTCTTATATGTTCTCTTTTGAGTATAAGCAGCATTATTTACAAAAAGTCTTAGTCTCATGACTTGCAAAAATACCCAGTGTTATTTTGCTTGAGTCATTTCAATGTAGAGTTTATGTATTATACTTTAAAATACATAAAATATACCTTTCTTCTTGAAAGGTGGTAAGATAATGATGTTTCTCTTTTACATTAGCCTTTTGTTAAAGAATCTCAAAGTAGGTGACATAGTTGATGTTTCTGGGGGTGCAGATGGTAAATAGCTTCTTTCCAGACTTACCCACTACCTGTCTTCCAAAAGCCTTGTAATACTTTTATTGCTGTTTTCAATAACAGGGATGAGAAACCTGCCTTCTAATACTTTGTAACGGTTCTTGCTGATGAAGTTTATAACAGCATTTCTAAAAATAAAATAAAAATTCTTCTTTCTCTCTCTCGAATGACCTCTTTTGAAAGGAAAGTAAGGAGAAGATGAAGGGAACAGGCTTACCAAAGAGAGGACTGACAAGTGGGAAACAGATGTTATTTTATCATCTTCTCACTTTGCACACCATTCATCTCCTGAGAGGGGGAGAGAAGAGTTTAAAAATCCTAAACAGTTGAATAGAAGTAAGTGCCCACCCTGAACGGATAAGAAAATCCGTCTCAGAGGAGACACTTCGGAATTACAGGTTAAGAGTCCCCATAAGAAGTTTTCTGTGACCTTCACCTTTGTCCTTTAGGTGGAGCAAAGAGCTTTGTAAACCTGTGCAGGGATTATTTTGATGGGAGTTGAGAAACAGAGGCTCTTATCAATCATTAAATTCCTGCCTGCATCCTGGCCCCTCTGCAAAGCAAGAGATTAGGTGTTCTACATCAAAATTTCTAGAATTTGGATCTGTGAACATCTTTCTGTGGGCCTGAGGGTCCTGATCATCCCTCCTTGCCCTGGTTAAATGTTTTTATTCATCTTGTTTGCTGCCTGGAGTTGACATTGGCAAAATCAATCATTCCTTGCCAGTGTATTAACACTGCTTAAACCATCCATGTGTTGTAACTCAGAATTTGGGAATCAAAGCAGTGTTATTTATGAAGTTCCTTAACTTGTCCAATGATACAAAAAGTTTCACTCTGACACACCATCTGCCAGAAGAAGGGATTTCTCTATGAAAATGAGACACTCCTGAACCAGTATCAAATCCAGCCAATGGTTATCATTTTATGAAGCATCCAATGAAGCCCCATGGCCTTGTTTCCAAATGACTAATTGTCCTTGGTGGCTGGTTTTAGTTATGACTGTGACTCCTTTTGAAAAAGCTTTGTGGTGTCAATGTCGGAAGCTCTTTGGCTAAAGAGGAAAGGGGGCTGGAATTTTACAATGGAATTTCCAGTGGGAACAAGTTAAAAGATAAAGTGACTAAGAACTTTTTATCATAAAAAACACTGTGAACAATGATATCTTGGGGGAAAATGTTTGCTTCATATGTCGTAGACACAGGGCTAATGGGTTAATATACAAACACATTTACAAAACAATGAAATTAAGAACTCAATAGAAAAAAAGGGGGAAAATAAAAACATAAGCAACAGAAAAAGCCTAAACAGTCACAAACATATAGAAAAGACAGTCAGTGTTTTGCAGAGCAAAACAATAAAGATACAGCATAATTATCAGAGAGCTAAAACTTCACTTTAATGGTATTGGAGTTAGAGAGAGTGTGGGGAAACAGGCATTCCCAGGCAATGTGTGGCTGGAGAATCAGTGTTGAATTAGATGGGAACAGAGAAATAGCTATCGAGATGTGGGGCTTCCCGAACGACGCAGTGGTGAAAAAACCTGTCTGCCAATGCTGTAATGCAAAAAACATGGGTTGATCCCTGGTTCAGGAAGATAGCCTGAGTAGAAAATGGTAACCCATTCCAGTATTCTTGCCTGGATATTCCATGGACAGAGGAGACTGGCAGGCTACAGTCCATGGGGTTGCAAAGAGTCGGATATGACACACACATCGAGATGTGAAGTATACACACTTGACCTAACTGGATGCCAGGATGGATATATTCTCACAAGAAGGCAACAATATATGTATAAAGGAATTCATTGCAAACTACTCCATAATTGCTAAAAGTGAAATACTTAAACGACCATAAGAAGAGCTGGTTAAATGTCATGGTACAGCCATGCAAAGGAATAGTTTGTAGCTATCAAAAAACCCCAATCCTAGATATGAATGTAAAAATACGAAATAATTTCCAGGATGTATGATCTTTAGCAAGTTATTTAATCTGCATCTCCATTTTCCATAAGTAAAATAATAAACTTCAATATTAAATAATAATAAAATATGAAAACTTAGAATTAAACACCAAAAACTGTATAACTGTACCTAACTCAAGGGAGTATTATGAAAAATAAATAAGTTAATATATATAAAATGCTTAGGCTAACTAACTGACATGTAGAAGATATTATGCTTTAATTCTAAATATTATTATTGTTGTTACATATTTTATGTGAAAGTTAAGTTTTAAGAATGTATGTAGAATCTAAAAGCACATGCATAAAAATAGAAATGCACAGACATCTCTAAAAGAATACACAAGGAACTGCTAATAGTGATTAATCTAGGGAGTAATACTTCTACTAGGCACTTTACACCCTTCTGTGTGAGCTTTTATTGGTTTTATAATAATAGAAAAAAAGGCAGAAACAAAACAAAAAATAAATAGTGTGGAAATTAGGGATTTAATTAAGATGAAGACAAAGGAAGATGTTTTTCTGGTATTCATCATTCATTCATTCATTCACAGAACATTTATTGACTATCTACTATATTATAGCCACTGATTACAAAAATGGATAAATATAATGATATGATTCTTCACAAGTGCATTGTCTCATGGGAGAGTGAGACGCATGAATAAAATATTCGAGTTGCTGAGACAATCCAGAGAGGGAAGTAACACAGTTAATATCTGGCTGAGCTTTGAGGGAGGAATAAAGAGTTTTTCTGGTGACTGTACAAGTTGAGAAGGAGATATTAACATATGTTGAGAAAAATCAGAGTCATGGTCATTTCTGAAATAGAAGGGATTTTGTTGTGACAGGGACATAGGGGGCTTTCTAGGGTGATAGAAATGTTCTGTATCTTCATAGGTGGTACTTGGTGGTAGTTTAGTTGCTAAGTTGTGTCTGACTCTTGTGACCCCATGGACTCTAGCCGGCCAGGCTTCTCTGTCTATGGGATTTTCCAGGCAAGAATACTGAAGTGGGTTGCCATTTGGGGTTTGGAGTTATTTAAGGATGCTCAGTTGCTAAGTCTTGCTCGACTCTTTGCAACCCCATGGACTATATAGCCCACCAGGCTTCCCTGTCCATGGGATTTTCCAGGTAGGAATACTGGAAGAGGTTGCCATTTCTTACTTCCTATGTAAATATATGCAGTTGTCAAAACTGAGTAACTGTGCAATTAAAAGGTATACATTTCACTATATGTAGGTACACTTTAATTAAAAGGAAAAAGGTGGGGGGAAAAGTATGACTATTTCAATGAACAGATAGACACAGAGAGAGGGAAAGAGGGTGTCAATGTATCTTTTTTTTTTTCCCAATGTATCTTGAGAAGTGATCTCCTTAGCAAGAAAAGGAGAAGGAAGACTTCACTGAGAGGTAAGAAGGAGCAGGAAGGCTCAGTTCTGGCTACACAATTATGTATGATGATCCAACACAACTGAGGGCTTCAAACACATCTGATAGGAAACAGTCCACTCCTAACCTTCAAGGAGCCTCCATCCCCAAAGACAGGAGACTTCCAGTGGGGAGAGGAGGGCCTTACTCCGACTCAGACCCCTGAAGACTTGGAACTAACTAGCCATTCCAAGAGGTCCATCTCTTCCCACACCTGGAGGAAAGGCTCACCGCAAGATCTTGCTGACCTTGGCATAATGGCAGTTGTAGTCTTCACGTGAAGGTGGCTTGTCCCTGAACAATTTCTCCAATACATTAAGCACAGGATTCTTGGCTCATCTCTCAGAAATGTGCACACATGTTTCTGTTGCTGCCCCCTTTTCATGACTGAGTTTTCGTTATAGACCACAGTGGGAACAAAAACTCTCCTCTTTCACTTTTTCAAAAAGAAGTTTTATTTTGTATTGGGATATAGCCAAATAACAATGTTGTGATAGTTTTAGGTGAAGAGCAAAGGGACTCAGCCATACATATACACATATTCATTCTCCCCCAAAGCCCTCCCATCCAGGTTGTCACATAACATTGAGCAGTGGTCCTTGTGCTCCCGTGTTCCTTGTTACAGTAGGTCCTTGTTGGCTATCTATTTTAAATATAGCAGTGTGAACATGTCCATCCAAAACTCTCTAACTATCCCTTCCCCACCTCCTTCCCCCCGGCAAGCATAAGGTCATTCTCTAAGTCTGTGAGTCTGTTTCTGTTTGGTAAGTAAGCTCATTTTTATTTCTTTTTGGATTCCACATATAAGGGATGTCATACAATATTTCTCCTTCTCTGTCTGACTTACTTCACTAAGTACGACAGTCTTTACGTCCATCCATGTTGCTGCAAATAGCGTTATTTTGAGTCATCTTAAACATGGATTCCCTCTCTGGGCCTCCATGAAGTCAAAGCAGAGCCTTCCAGTTTGATCTCTCTGGGTCCCTGGAGCATTTTTGTTTCTTTCTTTCCCCCTTTTAATACAGTTTAGAACAGTTCAGGTTTACAGAAAGTTGTACAGAAAGTACAGAGTTTGGATAATATGTGATAGTAATGCCTTGTATCCACCATGACAATATCACAGAGAATATTTTCATTGCCCTAAATATGTCCTAAGCTCTGCCTATTTATTCCTTCCCATCTGCTCCTATGCTTAAATCCCTGCTAAACATTGACCTTTTTACTGTTCCTCTAGTTTTGCCAGAGAGAGATTTTAGGTTTTTAAAAAAATTGAATCTTGGAAATCTTCTGCAGAAATTATCATAATATATACAGTTTAAATGCATCTATTCTCTATTTTTAGATTCCAGTTAATATCGTGTGTAAACAGATATTTATTCATTTAACAATCACCCTGTGTTTATTGCATCTTTTTATGTGCCAGGAACTGCAACACACCAAGGCCAGACAAAGTAATTCACTCTGAAGGAGACAGGCTACAGAGGGGTAAGTAACTGATTCATGTTAATGAGAATGAGCCTTGCTATTTATTGAACACTTACTATGTGATGCATGATAAGAATGCCCTTTAGCTGCATTATTGCAGCTAATACTCACAACAAAAACACTACATGGGAGGAACTATGATTATTCCCATTTCAGACTCGAGGAATCTGAGTGACATGTCAAAAGTCCCACAGGTAATAAACAGTGTAGCTGAGACCTGACTCCACCATTCTGTCCAACTCCAAAGTGCACATTCCTTACCGTGGGCTGCTGTCTATGGGGTCGCACAGAGTCGGACACGACTGAAGTGACTTAGCAGCAGCACCCCAGACTTATTGACAGTGTGGCTATCCTGGATTCAAATGTCTCTGCTAGCTGTTAACCTTGAATAAACAACTTACTTAGAGGGTCAGCCTGGTCACCCATTTAACTATAGTACCTCTTCTCTCTGTTCTCCCTGGAAAAATCACACCCTTCTTTCAAAGCATAGCTCCTAGAGAAGCTGGTTTACTTGGATCCCCCATTTCCATTGCCCCCCCACCCCAACACTGATTCTTCTCCCCTCTTCCCACCACTGGGCTTGTTTACCTGAGTATACTTTGTATTCTAGATGGTCATGTATCTCTTATTTTACACTGTATCTCTCAGCCTTTCTCATACAATTTCTGTGTATCTATGCATCGTCTAGTCAAGGCTATGGTTTTTCCAGGTCATGTATGGATGTGAGAGTTGGACTGTGAAGAAGGCTGAGCGCCGAAGAATTGATGCTTTTGAACTGTGGTGTTGGAGAAGACTCTTGAGAGTCCCTTGGACTGCAAGGAGATCCAACCAGTCCATTCTGAAGGAGATCAGCCCTGGGGGTTCTTTGGAAGGAATGATGCTAAAGCTGAAACTCTAGTACTTTGGCCACTTCATGCAAAGAGTTGACTCATTGGAAAAGACTCTGATGCTGGGAGGGATTGGGGGCAGGAGGAGAAGGGGCCGACAGAGGATGAGATGGCTGGATGGCGTCACTGACTCGATGGACGTGAGTCTGAGTGAACTCCGGGGGTTGGTGATGGACAGGGAGGCCTGGCATGCTGCGATTCATGGGGTTGCAAAGAGTCGGACATGACTGAGCGACTGAACTGANTGCTGGGAGGGATTGGGGGCAGGAGGAGAAGGGGCCGACAGAGGATGAGATGGCTGGATGGCGTCACTGACTCGATGGACGTGAGTCTGAGTGAACTCCGGGGGTTGGTGATGGACAGGGAGGCCTGGCATGCTGCGATTCATGGGGTTGCAAAGAGTCGGACATGACTGAGCGACTGAACTGAACTGATGCATCATCTATATATTACTTTTGTAATCTATTTGATTCAATTTGTTTTCAGTTTGTTAACCCTAAACAATAAGATTCCAGCAACCATGAGTGTGAAGGGCTAGTTATATATTTTTCCAACATGTACTAAAATAAATATTTAACTGTTTATATTTAAAAAAAAACTATCACTGTGCTACTTAAAATTATCTCCCTGCAGGAGTCACAGACATCACACTCAGGGAAACCTGGCTTTGGATAGACACCTTCTCAAAGGCTCAGATATGATCTCACTCATTCTGTGTCCCCAGAACCTAGCATGCTGTGACAGTGTGACACCTTTGTCAGATAGATGAAACTGTGAGTGAACGAATGGAACTCTGGAGATGGTCTCTACCCTGCCACCAAAGCTTTCCTGAGGTGTGTGGAACTGGTGGCTGTGGAACTGGAGGTCAATAGGAAATTTCGAGTTTTAGTGAGTGGGCAGTGCAGGACCATGGTGTGTTAGTCACTGGGCTAGTCCTTGGGAAGATCTAGGCAGCTGCACGGAAGGAGTGTGCAGACAGGCCAGCATCCCTGTGTGGAAGTGAAAGGGGACACTGGTCGTTGTCCATATGGCACGAATCTGAGGGGCCTTAGGAAGGCCATCTGTCCCCACTGATGACGGATCCATTCCCTGATGGGAAGCACCACCCTCTACCTTTTAAAGTGCAAATGTTTCTAATTCTTTTAAGATAAACTGACCCTTGGCTATCCTGAGGTAAGGCTGTCGGACACGACTGAAGTGACTTAGCAGCAGCAGCAGTATCAGTTTAGCAGGAAAGACTGAAAGTAGGTTGTGAGTGTCAAATAAGGTGATGTAGATGAGAGGCTCAGCTTCTTGGTAAACAGTCAGAGATTTCGACAAATGAATTGTCATTACTCATACTATTTTTTGCTACACCTTTCGGAAGCACAGTGCAAGTCCAAAAGTCTTGCTGAAATTGTTGCTAGCATGTCATATGACCTTGAGCAAGTCTCTGAGTGCCCCTGTTCCTCTGTCCTCAGGCTGTGCAGCTACTGTCAGGGCTGTTTTTTCCAGGGGTCAAATGAAGTGACAGACATGAAAGCTCTTAGATGTGTATAAGAGACAGGCATAGCTCCTAGAGAAGCTGGTTTACTTGGATCCCCCATTTCCATTGCCCCCCCACCCCAACACTGATTCTTCTCCCCTCTTCCCACCACTGGGCTTGTTTACCTGAGTACACTTTGTATTCTAGATGGTCATGTATCTCTTATTTTACACTGTATCTCTCAGCCTTTCTCATACAATTTCTGTGTATCTATGCATCGTCTAGTCAAGGCTATGGTTTTTCCAGGTCATGTATGGATGTGAGAGTTGGACTGTGAAGAAGGCTGAGCGCCGAAGAATTGATGCTTTTGAACTGTGGTGTTGGAGAAGACTCTTGAGAGTCCCTTGGACTGCAAGGAGATCCAACCAGTCCATTCTGAAGGAGATCAGCCCTGGGGGTTCTTTGGAAGGAATGATGCTAAAGCTGAAACTCTAGTACTTTGGCCACTTCATGCAAAGAGTTGACTCATTGGAAAAGACTCTGATGCTGGGAGGGATTGGGGGCAGGAGGAGAAGGGGCCGACAGAGGATGAGATGGCTGGATGGCGTCACTGACTCGATGGACATGAGTCTGAGTGAACTCCGGGGGTTGGTGATGGACAGGGAGGCCTGGCATGCTGCGATTCATGGGGTTGCAAAGAGTCGGACATGACTGAGCGACTGAACTGAACTGATGCATCATCTATATATTACTTTTGTAATCTATTTGATTCAATTTGGTTTCAGTTTGTTAACCCTAAACAATAAGATTCCAGCAACCATGAGTGTGAAGGGCTAGTTATATATTTTTCCAACATGTACTAAAATAAATATTTAACTGTTTATATTAAAAAAAAAGCTATCACTATGCTACTTAAAATTATCTCCCTGCAGGAGTCACAGACATCACACTCAGGGAAACCTGGCTTTGGATAGACACCTTCTCAAAGGCTCAGATTTGATCTCACTCATTCTGTGTCCCCAGAACCTAGCATGCTGTGACAGTGTGACACCTTTGTCAGATAGATGAAACTGTGAGTGAACGAATGGAACTCTGGAGATGGTCTCTACCCTGCCACCAAAGCTTTCCTGAGGTGTGTGGAACTGGTGGCTGTGGAACTGGAGGTCAATAGGAAATTTCGAGTTTTAGTGAGTGGGCAGTGCAGGACCATGGTGTGTTAGTCACTGGGCTAGTCCTTGGGAAGATCTAGGCAGCTGCACGGAAGGAGTGTGCAGACAGGCCAGCATCCCTGTGTGGAAGTGAAAGGGGACACTGGTCGTTGTCCATATGGCATGAATCTGAGGGGCCTTAGGAAGGCCATCTGTCCCCACTGATGACGGATCCATGCCCTGATGGGAAGCACCACCCTCTACCTTTTAAAGTGCAAATGTTTCTAATTCTTTTAAGATAAACTGACCCTTGGCTATCCTGAGGTAAGGCCCCTTTGTGGATAGATTTGAGAGAATCTTGCCAAACACAGACTCAGCTCACTTCCCAATTTTGCTCATTACTGGCAAACAGTAATGAGCAAAGTGCCAAGTGCCAAGAATTATGCCAGGGGTGGGCTTTTTATGTCTTAAAAAGGGGAGGGGGGGTAGATTAAACGACTTGTCCAAGCTTTTTCCAGCCTCGAGTTCCTGGAGCCAGGATTTGAACACAAGGCTCCTGTTCTATCTGCTATAGATTTGACCAGTGCCTTTATAGTTGATAGAAGCAGAAACTTAGAGCTGCCACACCCGCACGGGCAGAAAATGCCGACCTTCATGGAGTCCTGCTGCTGCAGCTGCTGCTAAGTCGCTCCAGTCGTGTCCGATTCTGAGACACCCCATAGAGAGCAGCCCACCAGGCCTCTCTGTCCCTGGGATTCTCCAGGCAAGAATACTGGAGTGGGTTGCCATTTCCTTCTCCATCATGGAGTCCTAAATGCCTTCAGTTTCTAAAGAGGTTGGTAGATTGAGTTAAAGAAGGTAAAAAAAACCTGGGACACAGAAAGTACTCTGTAAATGGTAGGATTATTAATGATTTCAGCCAGGTTATCAATAGCATAGGAATAGGATTTTGTCAGGCTGACAAACTGAAGCATTTATTGGGAAATCTTGGATCTGGATACTTAAGTATCATTTTTGTAACTTTAACTTAAATAGCCCATTTTAAGGATGTTAGCTATTACTCTTGGCAAAATGGTGCCACTGAAGGGTTTGAATAGAAGAGTAGGATACCTTAACTTTTTAAAAAATAGTCGTTTGCTTTATTTATTCCATTTGAGCTGTGCTAGGTCTTCATTGGGGCACAAGGGCTCTTCCATGTAGCACACGGCTTCTCTAATTGCGGTGCATGGACTCTCTAGCTGTGGTGCGTGGGCTAGAGTTCGTGGGACCAGTAATTGCAGCAGGCATGGGTTGGCTGCTCCTTGGCATGTGGGATCTTAGTTCCCTGAGCAGGGATCAAACCAAGGCCCCTTGCATTAGAAGGCTGATTCTTAATCACTGGACCCCTAGGGATGTCCCTTGACTTATGTTTCAAAAGGATCACTCTCGGCTTCTGTGTTGAAACTCGGAGGAAAGGTAGACACAGGAAGACCTTGCAGGTGCTCGTTATAACAAGACAGGCAAGAGATGACGGTGGCTTTAAGTGGCCTGGTAGAGAAGGAAGTAGTAATAAGTGATCAGGTGATGGTAGCATTTTGAAGGTAAAGCCCAGTGGATTTCCTACTTTGTGGAATATGGGTGAGAGAGAGACAGACATGTCCAGGTTGGCTTCAAGGGTAAGGGTCTGAATATGACGTTACAACCAACTAACTGTCTTCCTTTAACAAACAGGTAGTGAACGAGAGGAGCGGATATTCCCTTCTAAGCACCCAGAGATCCAAGAAGGCACTGCGGGAACATGCAAGCGTTACTGCAGGAAGAGTGCTGTCAGTGTTGCCTCATCCAGTACAGAGGCCTGGAGAGCAGAGCTCGTGAAGGGTGGGAAGACGGGGGAGGAGGAACAGGACCGCTCTGACGGACTAGGTTTTATTTATCCGTGGCTGCGCTGTGTCTTTGTTGCTGCACACGGGCTCTCTCCAGCTTTGAGGAGCCAGGGCTACTCTAGTCGTGGTTTGAGGGCTGCTCGTTGCAGTGGTTTCTCTTGGTTTGGAGCGTGGGCTCTAGGTGTGCAGGCTTCAGTAGTTGTGGAGCACGGCTTAGCTATCCCGCAGTGTGTGGGACCTTCCCGGACCAGGGATCGAACCCGTGTCTCCTGCATTGGCAGGTGGCTTCTTTTCCACTGAACCACTAGGGAAGCCCTAACCTTTTTTTTTTTTTTTTTTTGTCCTCCTGGGGCTTCAGCTACTCTCTTGCCTTTCCTCTTCATATTTATCTGTCCTGGCCCTGGGGTCAGGCTTCTACCCTTACCCCCAAGGGTGTAGGGAATACCACTCTCCCTAGGCCTGCCCCTTACGACTGTATATTTAGTAAATATTTTCTCCATAACAGCCTCTCTTGAAGATGGTTTCAAGGGCCAGACACTTGGGAAGCAATGAGCATTTCCTGAGGCCTGCGGGCATTTTCTTTCCTAACTATTTCCAGCCTGTTTCCTTTCAGATGAAACTAGTGAACATATTCAGGCTCACATGGAGGCAGAAGCTTTCTGAGGAAAGGGCAGGCAGCCTGCAGACTCCAGCTGCTGCACTGTTTGCGGTAACTCTATTTTTAATATACATTGCTGACCCTAATGATAGTCTATTGAGATGAGGGCGAGAAATGTCTGATCAAGTGGAGATTAATTTTTGACTGTGTCGCCCAGAATGCATGAAAATGCACTCCTTTTTTCTATTTAGACTCCCAGGATGCTTTGATTGATTGACTAGTTTACAAATGAAGGTGATAAAATTAGGTTGAAGACCACATACATTTCTTAAAATGAGGCTGGCTGGTCGTGGAGACAATGAGGTTTGGACAGATTGTATTGCTGGTTTAGGCAATCTTCTGAGCATGTCAAGATTTATAGACCTGTACTGTAATGTTACAATTGCAGCTCACTGATATAGGTTTCTTTTCAAATTCTTTCCCATTTTATTTGAAAAAGGCCATTAGAGAGTTATAGACTATTGAAAAAGCTTTTTCTTTGCTAACCCTTAATAAACTCTTCCAAACAAGGACTACTGCATTTTTATATTAAATTTAGACCAAAATCTATAAAACATGCTATCCCAGGTTGGATAATTTGATTATTATTATCTAAGTGGAGTTATGGTTCATATTGGGTTTACAGTAATGTACATAGTAAATAAAATGTAAGTTGAGATTTGTATAAAATCACAGGACACTGGGTTTTCTTTTTTTGCTGCTGTCGTTTTTCCTGTGAGTCCTTCTTTAGGGGAATCTCAGCCAATTTTCCCTGAAATGAGAAATTAAAGGGGAAAAAAAGAGGTCCCAGTGGTGGAATTAATGCTGCATTGTACCAAAAACAAATTGCTATTAATATTTACTTGTTCTCATCATAATAGAGGCAAGCTACAAATGTCTTAGGAGTTACCTGACTAATAAGATTTACCAAGGGGATCAAAAAGCATGAGAAAATACTCAGCAGAATTAGAAACAATTATTCCATTGTAAGTTATGATGTGAGAAATAATAGATGAGATTCTGAAGTTATTTATGAATTAGTCAATTCTGTTTCATACATTTTTGCCATCAAAATAACTTATGAAATAATTTTCCAGGCCCATAGCATTTTATGAGAGTTCTATACTTGTTTAAAGATTTTCTTCTAGGGCTTTCTGCAGTTACTCTGAAATCATTGGTGATGCCCAGGTTTTGACCTAAGTTTTACTCTGAGGGCAGCCCGCTGGCAGTGGCAGAGACTTCCTGAGGTCTCTCTGCTGGAGTTGTACAACATATGGAGAGATTCTAAGGATTTTATCAGTTTAGCCGGGGAAGGCAATGGCACCCCACCCCAGTACTCTTGCCTGGAAAATCCAATGGACGGAGTAGCCTGGTGGGCTGCAGTCCATGGGGTCGCTAACAGTTGGACAGACTGAGCGACTTCACTTTCACTTTTCTCTTTCCTGCATTGGAGAAGGAAATGGCAACCCACTCCAGTATTCTTGCCTGGAGAATCCCAGGGATGGGGGAGCCTGGTGGGCTGCCGTCTATGGGGTCACACAGAGTCGGACACGACTGAAGTGACTTAGCAGCAGCAGCAGTATCAGTTTAGCAGGAAAGACTGAAAGTAGGTTGTGAGTGTCAAATAAGGTGATGTAGATGAGAGGCTCAGCTTCTTGGTAAACAGTCAGAGATTTCGACAAATGAATTGTCATTACTCATACTATTTTTTGCTACACCTTTCGGAAGCACAGTGCAAGTCCAAAAGTCTTGCTGAAATTGTTGCTAGCATGTCATATGACCTTGAGCAAGTCTCTGAGTGCCCCTGTTCCTCTGTCCTCAGGCTGTGCAGCTACTGTCAGGGCTGTTTTTTCCAGGGGTCAAATGAAGTGACAGACATGAAAGCTCTTTCAGAAATACAGGGTGCTGTAGGAAAATCAGTAATTATTTTTACTCATTCCTGGGTATCTGGTCTCTGGCCTTTTTAAAGGTGGAAAGTGGACCACTGTGAACAGTCAATAAGTGGAGGGGAACTTCTTGAACCACTGAGGGCAGTTTACAAGGGGGTTACCAGTGTAAGGGAAAGGATTTAAGGGGACTTGGGGTCAAGTGGTTTGAAGAACCCAGCAGAGCACCAGGCTGCTGCCACTGATTTAGTTTGGAAGTGGGTGAACTTTGAAATGCAGAACATCATTTCTGCAGAAGGTCGTCATATTTCTTGATGATTTACACGGAGAAGGCTGAGACTGTGCTGGGTTCGTTTTAGATCCTCTAGTGCCAAGAGAAAATATGCTGATGGAAGAGGATAGTGTCCGGGTGGTTGGTAAAGGCTGCAACTGCCAGAAAAGATGGCAGAATACGGACCTAGTCGATTTCAGTGACGATAATGATGGAATCTGCCATCCTTCTCTGCCCTTTCTGGGAGACTCTGCAGTTTGGAATTTTGTATACCAGACTGCCTCAATTGACTTTTCCTCTTCCTGCCACCAAGCACGTCTCAATACTGTTGGTTCTGGTAGCAGCTGGGAGACAGCATGTGGCTTCCCCTTAGAGAGAAGTCCTGTACATCACCCCTCATCCTAGAGGCCCTGCAGGGAGCACCCCACCCTGCTGCCCACCGCCCCCCCCAGCTTCAAAAAGTGGTCTTCAGTCTCATTTCAGGGGAAAAAAAATTAAAAAGATGACTGTGGGACACATTTCAAATATCCCCATAAATTTCTTAATGTTTTAAGTGTTCAGAGGCAGTGTCTGTTTTCTCAATGACATTCTGTTATTTGTTTAAATAGGCCATTCATGTGCAAGAACATACTTTTTGTCCCTTTTAGCCCACGGATCTTAATGAAAAAAATTTGTTTTCAAGTGGGAAAAAAATGGTGCAGATTATATATTTTAAAAAATCGGTGCATATATTTTCATTTTCTGTAAACTGACTCTTGTTAAAAGACTGCGGATGATAACAGTGTAGACAAAGTAGAATTCTAGCTGGAGGAGGCTGGGTGACTCAGGAAAATCGTAGTGAATGGGAGAGAACTAAGTCCACACATCCAATGGCAGTAAACCTGCTGGACCAAGGCTCTGGACACGCGGGTGGAGCAGAGGGGCCAGTGGGGTCCTCCCACTGATTGTCCTCTGGGGCACATTTAACCAGGAGGCTGCCGCATTTGTGATGGTGGAAGAAAGTGCACGTTTTCTTCCTTTGCATCACGATTCCAGCACCCCACAGCGCACGTAGCGACCACGTTGGCAATAGTGACGAGAGACCGTACGTAATGCTCTGGTGTGATGTCATCAGTCTGTTGGTAATCTTTCTAAATGTTTGCCAGAAAGATATGAGATCTTAGCAACAGAGGTATTTAAAGGTTTGGATAAGTTTGAAACACAGCGATTTTTCAATTTTATAAGCCAACCAATCCGGGAGGCTGTTAGTCTACAAGTGTCTGCCATCTTTCTCAGGGTGTCAGAGAAAATGGAGTGACGGATCACTTTTTGGTGTCACTGCTCGAGACCAGTGACAATCAGTGAAATGATTGTGTCTGCCTCTCCACATATCTGTAATTGATTGCCTAAACCCTACGACTCTCTTTCCCAGTTGATATGATGGAACATTGGAGTGAAATCACTCTCGATGAGGAGGAGCCAGGTCCATTTGTTATTTACTCCCCTGCCTGCTTCCTTCTCCCCATCCAGTGCCAATTGTCCCACAAGAGCACATTATGGTAATCAGCCAGAATGTATGTATAGGAATCAATCAAGGTGAGAGCCGTCACAAGAGTTATGACATTACAAAGTCTGTTTGTAACTTTTGATTTATGGAAGATTTTCCATTTTATAAATTGGGAGTGAGGCATGTTGGGATGGCTTAACCCTTGGATTCCCCTATGAAGAAGACATATTAGGTATTATGGTAATCAGCCAGAATGTATGTATAGGAATCAATCAAGGTGAGAGCCGTCACAAGAGTTATGACATTACAAAGTCTGTTTGTAACTTTTGATTTATGGAAGATTTTCCATTTTATAAATTGGGAGTGAGGCATGTTGGGATGGCTTAACCCTTGGATTCCCCTACGAAGAAGACATATTAGGTATTAAAGCAAATAGATAATAAGGCATTTTAATTATCGAATGCCCGTAGATAATTGGAGTTCTTGCATGCTTGGCTGGTGATGTTAGATAAATGTTCCCACTCTGAATGCATTCCCTATCCTTATTACAAAATAAAATTGGCTCAGTTTCTGGACAGCACAGGCGGTGCGGTAAATTCCCATTAAGGACCCATACTGACGCAGTTCACTCTTCCACCGTGAACCTGAGAAGCCACCATGCCACAGGAGCATTCCCAGGGGCTTTTCCCTGTTCTGACTGTCACTCTCGGCGAGGCTGGCCCAGGGTAAGGACTCCACAGACACCAACTCTCAGGCCCACAAGATGCTTGGCCTAACAGTCTCACACCCCTCTAGTTCCTTATGGAATTGCTGAATGCTGAGGCAAAGCCAGATTCAAGCTGTTTCCCTAGTGCACAAAGTAATGTATCCGTCAGTCAGTTCAGTCGCTCAGTTGTGTCTGACTCTTTGCGACCCCATGAATCAATCACCATCTGCAGTGATTTTGGAGCCCAAAAAAATAAAGTCTGACACTGTTTCTCCATCTATTTCCCATGAAGTGATGGAACCAGATGCCATGATCTTCATTTTCTGAATGTTGAGCTTTAAGCCAACTTTTTCACTCTCCTCTTTCACTTTCATCATGAGGCTTTTTAGTTCCTCTTCACTTTCTGCCACAAGGGTGGTGTCATCTGCATATCTGAGCTTATTGAGATTTCTCCCGGCAATCTTGATTCCAGCTTGTGCTTCTTCCAGCCCAGCGTTTCTCATGATGTACTCTGCATAGAAGTTAAATAAGCAGGATGATAATATACAGCCTTGACGTACTCCTTTTCCTATTTGGAACCAGTCTGTTGTTCCATGTCCACTTCTAACTGTTGCTTCCTGACCTGCATATAGGTTTCTCAAGAGGCAGGTCAGGTGGTCTGGTATTCCCATCTCTTCCAGAATTTTCCAGTTTATTGTGATCCACACAGTCAAAGGCTTTGGCGTATAGTGTTGTTATTAACGGATATGCTATTTAAAAGAAATGGCATTATTATTTTTGCAATATTTATTTTAATTCTTGAAAATGTATCTATTTGACTGTCATGGGTCTTAGTTACAACATGTGGCATCTTCAGTCTTCAGTTGCAGCAAGTGGGATCTAGTTCACTAACCTGGGATCAAACCCGGGTCCCCTGCCTTGGGAGCACGGAGTCTTTCTTAGCCACTGGATCAACAGGGAAGTCCCAACAGATATGCTTTTTGAGGCTCGGCAGCTGTCACAACCATGGCTTAACCAGCAGACAGAAAACAAAGTACTATTGTCAGCTGATGACATTAGAACTGAGACCTTTTATGTTCATCTAGTGCATCACTCATTACAATGGTCTCAGAAAGTATGCTGAGCTGGTACTGACAGTCTCATTTTTGAAGTGGAAACAAAGCCAAAAATATGAAATAATTTGTATAAGAACGTACTCTGGTTAGAAATAGCTCAGGGTTAGAAGTTAGGCCTCCTGACTCCCAAGTCCAATACTTTTTCAGTGAACTGAATTTAATTAGTATTAATATTTGGGGCCCTCACACATGCAGGGCACAGTACTTCCTTCTTGTCCCAGTTTCTGGAGGCCAACCATCCCTCAGTTCACCCAGGGCCCATCCAACTGTGTGTTTTAGGTTTTCTTCACTCTCACTCAGTAGCTCACTGTCCCCCTTCACAGAACCAGCTTCTGCATTTCTGTGGCACTGGGGTGAGTCTGCCCCAGCACATCCATTCCTGGTGTGTAAGATATGGCCCCACCTTTGGAGACTGAGCTCAGGGAAGAAAAATATTTGTCTGGTTCCAAGGTCACTGGGAGGCCCTTCCTTCAATGTGCTTTTTGCTTAGCAATCTTGCCACATTATCTCGTGTTGAGCTAAAGTTCTGTTTCTTTTTTTATTAGCACGGTGGACCTATTCTGCTTAAGCTCCCTTTTTGTTCCTAATGTGAATCTTTAAACTAATAAGAATGCAGATCCCGGCAGACTCACTCTCTCTCTTATAATCCATTAGGAAAGTAAGATCGCTGTCTCTGGAAAACTTAAAAAACCATTTAAAAACAAAAAGATGAATAAATGAAAATGTTATGAACCTGGAAATGTTAATTAAGCCATTCTCAAGGAACAGGCTTCCCAGCCCAGATTAAAACATCCCATCACTTTTAAGTAGTTAACATCTTTCTCCTTGAAATAAGTCCAAATTAAGGACAAAATCATTATAAAAAGAAATAGTAAAGAGACCAGGAAACGGTGTTAAGAATTTGGCTGTCGACTAACAAAGTCAAGTTAGAGCAAACCACAAAGGCCAAAGCCATAAAGTGAAGTCCGTTTCCAGACACACTGTAGTTCTTGCCAAGCAATCGTCTGGGTACGTTGATGTAGAGTCGGAGGATGCAGAAGCTCACAGATCATCGCGGTCCATCTTTTCACTTTTTTTTAGATTGGAACTGAGATCCAGAGAGGGTGAGACAATTTCTTAAAATAATTTAATAGGGTTGAGGCTAGAACCTAAAAGGTAAACTCACAATCTAATGTTCTTTTTCCTGTATATACTGCTGAGCAAAATGATTTCAGAATAATAATAGTAGTAGTAATAACAACAGTAACTCTTTTAAAGGTATTGGATCTATAACATGGTACCTGGAAGCGTGTCTCCCAGACTGTTTTCTTTTCCAGGAAAGAAGCAGAGCTGAGCCTTGTGTTTCAGAATATTATTTGGCTAGCAGTCTTAGTCCTCAGAAACACAGACACAAACTGTGCTGCAGAGGAGGAAAGACTGGGTCCCCAAAGAAGCTGTAACAAAGCCCAAGTGCTGACTGTCACTCACTCACCCTGTGGAGGCACCTTCAGGCTCTACGCAGTATTATTTATTCCATTTGACATATAATTCCAAGCAGATTTGAAGCAGAAAGCTAGTTGGTAGCAGCCTGACAGCAAGAAGAGGCAGCTGTCATTTCTTACTGATGGCCGTTAGAATTGACAGCTGAGAGCCCAACACTGAAGGAGCAGAGAGAGAAACTATGAAACTAGAAATAAGGACTGAAAGTACAGTAATATGGGACCATTTCCTTTAGGGGCAGAAAGCTCTGCAAAAGTGTCTTCTAAGGGCATCTTTGTCCTACTTCAAAGTACACAGAAATAACTCATAATGATAACTTTGTTTCATTGAGCACCTATTATATGTGAGGAATGATGCCCAGTGGGGCTTCCCAGGTGGTGCAGTGGGAAAAAATCTTCCTGCCAGTACAGGAGACGCAGAAGACCTGGGTTCACTCACTGAGTCGGGAAGATCCCTAGAGTAGGGAATGGCAACTCACTTCAGTATTTCTGCCTGGAAAATTCCGTGGACAGAGGAGCCTGGTGGGCTACAGTCCATGGGGTCGCAAAGAGTCGGACACAACTGAGCACNAAAAATCTTCCTGCCAGTACAGGAGACGCAGAAGACCTGGGTTCACTCACTGAGTCGGGAAGATCCCTAGAGTAGGGAATGGCAACTCACTTCAGTATTTCTGCCTGGAAAATTCCGTGGACAGAGGAGCCTGGTGGGCTACAGTCCATGGGGTCGCAAAGAGTCGGACACAACTGAGCACATGTGCAGCTAAGTATTTTCGTGAATCATTTCTTTCAACCCTGCAAGAGAACGGATATAATCCCTGTTTTATTGATAAGGAGACTGAACTGCAAAAAAAGTCGGTAATCATGCCCGGGAACGCAAGACCAAAAATAAAAGACAAAGTGAGGGTTTGAACACGAGTGGTCAGACTCTAAAATCTGTGTTCTTTGCTTTGCGTTTTTGTGACTTGAATTCATCATTAACACCTGGAGTAAGAAAAGAAAGTGAAACATCATTCATGGTTTTCTCCTCAAAAGGGAATAAAGAGAATGAAATGCCTTTTAGAATCTGCCACTATGTATTTTTTTCTCTTTTTTAAAACTTATTTATTTTTATTTTTTAAAATTGTTTTAATGTATTTATTTTTTTACACGAACTCCCAAACATGAACCCCCCCTCCCACCTCCCACCCCACATCATCCCTCCAGATCATCCCCATACACCAGCCCCAAGCATCCTGCATCCTGTATTGAACATAGACTGGCAATTCATTTCTTACATGATAGTATACATATTTCAATGCTATTCTCCCAAATCATCCCACCTTCTCCCTCTCCCTCTCCTCCCTCAGAGTCCAAAAGTCCGCTCTACACATAAAACTTATTTATTTTTAATTGAAGGATAATTGCTTCACAATTTTGGTTTGATTTAGAATTTGCCACTATATGCTTTTTTTGCATAGAATATGTTAAAGGCACAATCATCTCTCAATTAATTGGAATCATTGATGAATGAGGTATTAATGAACATGCACAACTTTTGCAGAAAATCTGAACTTTCCTTTAGAGTTCTAACACTAACAAATGCTAACGTCTTTAGTAAAGTTCTTGTAATATGTATTTACTTCTCTGCAGCATAGCATGGAAACATCACATGTGGGCCAGGCCCCAGGAGCCATAGACTGGTTTGGAGTACAGATTTGTAAACAATTCAATTGTAAAAAGGTGTAAACTAAATCCAGTGGGAGTTGAGAGGAGGAATTAAGTTTGTCTGGCAGATAAGTTTTAAAAAAATCACAATTTTAATGTGGTCCCTGGGAATAAGACATTTAAAATATTCAGTTTTGTTTTCCAGATGAAAAATAGGCACCTATCAAAAGTCACTGCAAAACAGTAACCACAATAGATAAGCAATGCCTACAATGGTTCAGTGTGAGCTTGAGTCATGCTTTGACTTCCTGGAGGTGTATGGAATGTGGGCTCTCTTTCTCTAAAAAATACAAGAAGTTGATTGCTAGGTCTCATGTGGACTTGGGCAGGGCTTAATATTTTTCTGTCATGTATGTACATCTTTTCGTACCTTCATAATAATATCAGGAATAAAATTATTATTATTTTTCCTTTGCTATAGAAAAATGAGGCCTAAGGTAACACAGCTGGCCAGTATCTAGGTCAGAACAGGAAATCAGGTCTTTTGATTATGGATGCCGTCTTTTTCTAGGGTAGGACGCTGTCTCCTGTATAACTTGTCCTGGTTTAAATGTCTGCTTATTCTTTTCTGCACCTGCTAAATGTAGGATGCAATTTCTGTGCTTACACTGTTCCCCACATGCATCTTAAAGTTAGGTGAGCATGCCACTGTTCAGTTACATTCTATTGGCACTCCTGAAGACCTAATTCATTCATTCAATTAAATACTTTTGAGCATATACTTCATGCCAGGCAGTAGATAGTTTTGAGACACTGGGAAGAGTACCCTGCCCTCAAAAAACTAAAACAGTAACAACAACAAACGGCTTATATTCCAAGAGGAAATCCAGACCCAACTAAATGTGTATAAAAGGAAGACTGTGGTAAATGTCAGCTCTATCAGAGAAGCAAGCAAAATACTAAGGAAGTGCAAAGGAGAGATTGATTTTGACGGGTGAGGCAACAAGATGATGAGGGAATATCTTGAAACACGTCCTGGAGGACATGACATTTCAGTTAGACCTTCACTACTGAGCACTATATTTTGTATTATTCTAGATTAGTCAGCCATTGCTGTGATAATGTGATATAACAAACAACCCCCAAATACCAGTGGCTTATAACAGCAAATGTGTATTTCTTGTCTATGGGTCCTTGGAGAGGTTCCCTATAGGTCTGTGGGTCCCTGGGGAAGCTCTGCCTTAAGCTACAAGCAAGGTTCAGGTATGCGTGTCTCATTTTGGGACCCAGGTTGAAGGAGCAACAGCTACCTGTTGAAGGTAATGGTGTAGGGAAGCGGCATAAGAGAGGGTTCGTCACCATTGTTTAATCAATGTCGTGTCCGACTCTTTTACAAACCCATGGACGGCAGCCCACCAGGCTCCTCTGTCCATGGGATTCTCCAGGCAAGAATACTGGAGTGGGTTGCCATTTCCTTCTCCAGGGAATCTTCCCAACCCAGAGACAGAACCCACGTCTCCTTCATTGGCAGGTGGGTATTGAACCACTGAGCCACCAGGGAAGCCCCACAAGAGAAGATGTGCTGTGCTGTGCTTAGCTGTTCAGTTGTGTCCAATTCTTTGCAACCCCATGGACTGTAGCCTGCCAGGCTCCTCCATCCATGGGAATTCTCCAGGCAAGAATACTGGAATGGGTTGTCCTGCCCTCTTCCAGAGGATCTTCCCAACCCAGGGATCAAACCCAAGTCTCCCGCATTGCAGATGGATTCTCTACCAGCTGAGCCACCAAGGAAGCCTAAGAATACTGGAGTGGGTAGCCTGACCCTTCTTCAGGGGATCTTCCCAACCCAGGGATTGAACTGGAGTCTCCTGCATTGTAGGTGGATTCTTTACCAGCTGAGCTACCAGGGAATCTCACAAGAGAGCACCTGCAATGCCTCCTTAGTCTCTGCTTGGAACTGGAACACTGTCAACTGTCACTTCTACCCACATCCCATTATTCAAAGAAAATTATGTGGCTAAGCTCAAGATCAACAAAAGGAATAAGAAATATACCTTAGTCCCAGGGAGGTCAGGAAGGGGCAATGAGGGAAGGAAATGTTGTAAATAAATAATGTAATGTACCCTGTGGTCTTACTGTTTGGGGCGGGGGGTTATGCTCAACGTGAATACATGATCCTTGAAGGGAAATAAAGCCCTTCTTTCTGTGGAGCTCTTCTCTATTCCCAGGGGAATGTGGGCTGCGTGGAAAGAGGGATGAGGAAGGCAGAGGCGGGCTGGAACATTTTGTGACACCAAGGTGACTCTCACCTGCACAACAGCTACCCCAACAGGAAAGAGCTTTGTTCATCTCTCACTGGGGGCCCTTCAGTGCCTAACACTGGGAGAGCGCTTGACGAATGTTTGTTACATGAATGGATCAATGAAAACCCCAAACAACCATGTTTACTGCTTTGATCACTCACATCCTAGACAGGGGTTCCATTTTATCGATGGTTGATACATATGAGGCCTCAATCAATAAATACTGACCTATTTGTGTGACATAATACTCTGCAGTCATTAAAAGTGATGTGGTAGAAGAATATTTAATGACTCTCTGTTTTGATAAAATGTCTCTCACATATATTGGAGTGACTTCAATTTTCTTTTTTCACTCATTTTTACTTTCTAAAGTTTCTATAGTAAGCCCACATTTATTTTACATACAATGCAGTTATTTAAAAAATAAGATTAATATATAGCATCACATATGAACAGCATATTCTAATTTGAGACACAGTCTGGAAAGCACCATTCCTTGGCATGTAACATTTTTATTTTAACCCTTTATGGCAAAATGTTCTAAATAGTGGATCCAAGAATAGCAGTCAGTCAGTTGAGATTTGGTCTGAGTCTGTGTTCATATAGAAGGAATGTAAAAATTAGCCCCAAATTAGAACTCACCTTCAGCTTAAAAAAAAAATTTAATAATTGGCTGTTGTCTATCATTCTGATACAACTTGGGACTAAGGAGGCCTGGGGTAGGCCCTCTACCAGTTGTTGGACAATTGGACAAGTCACCCAATTGTTTGAAGCTAAATTTTCCCAAAAGGAGACTGGAGTTGATTCTTGCCATGCATTAGTTTAGGCAGGAATAGACCTGAAAGTTTAGGTACCAATGGACCCCGATTTAATGAAGGTGTTCTCATGAAGTAATGAAGTAGAAAAAGCTACAAATTTTCCTCATAAACAGATAGGACTGCTTTATCTCTAAACTCAAGATGGATTAGTATTATTCATCATCACTGATTAAATGCCATTTAGTTGGGATAATAATACCTACTATAACAAATACACCCCCAATATATAATGACTCAGGACATAAATCTATTTCTCATTCTTGTAATAGTCCTAAGTATTCCATCTCAACAGTCATCTCTCTTCCATGGAGTAATTCAGGGATGCAGACTTCTTCCACTTTGGACTTTGCTCTTCTCCAGAGCATCGTTGTTATTGGCATCTGTAACACCATACGGAAAAACCCGAATGAACTTTTTGGGCAACCCAATAAAAGGGAAAAGAAAGCTAGGTTGGGACATAGCCCATTTCTTTAAAACTTTGTCAAGAAATAGCACCTGTCACTTCTGCCCATATCCTATTGGCTACACCAGAGATCAATGGCTCTACTTAATTGCAGGTGAGGCAGAAAAATGTAGATAGTTCTGAGTCCTGGAAGAAGAGGAAGGAAACTGAGGGGAACCACTTGCAGCCTCTCCCATAAATGTCTAGTATATGGCAGGCTCAGTGCTAGTCAACAAGGATACTAAGATAAATCAGACACTTTGCCTGGCCTAGAAGAGGTCCTCATCTAGTGGGTGAGACTACACTATATGGACAGATAATTGTAATGTTGTATAGAATGTACTATAACAAGGCAATAAAGGTGAGCCAGTGAGAACACTGTGAATGTGAAGGGGGAGCCACTCTGCCTAACTCTGCCTGTAATAAAGGGAGATCATGAAATGCCTTGATTACGTCAGTTCCACAAACGTTTATTGAGCAGCTACTAAGAGCCAGCCGCCTGTTCTGTGCAGGTTGCTGGAAATACAGATATGATTCTAACCCTCAGGGGAGATGGATATATAAGCAGGCAAATTCAAACGGATAATTTATCGGATAACTGGGAAACGGAAGAACTATAATGTACATGGTGATTGGATTAAATGCTCTGGATTTGAATCAGCATACTCGGTCTTGAATTCCATCTTTAACTCTGTTAAAGTTACTGTGTGACTCTGGGCAAGAGTTTTCCAACCTCTCTGAGCCTTTGTTCTAATTTTAAAACAAAAATAACATCTACTGATATGGCAATATATGATCTTAGGACCCCAAAAGTGTAGCTCTTCTACATACCAACTTTGCAATTTTGGGGAAACTCATCAAACCATTCTGGCTTTATTATCCTCTTCTTTAAAATGGGATTGTTAATAGTATCAAATATGGTTGGTGGGCATCTGTGAATCCAGAGAACAAATGTTCTCTGAACCATGCCTGGTACATAAAAATTGCTCAATAAGTGTTAGGTCTTATCACTACCTACCTTACAGTTTGCTATGGACATTAAATGAAATAATACCAGTGCCTGGCAAATATTCAATCGATAGTAACAGTTATTATTATTATAAATGATAAGCTGAAGGCAGGATTACCACAGTGTCCTAAAAAGAAGCTGCTGAGAAACCAGATAGAATAGAATGACTGAAGCAAAGATCCCTGAGCCACAAGTTTATTCTTCACCCATCCTAAGGCAAATGAAGCAATGAAGGCTGTAATGCTTGGAAGGACAGTGATCCAGTTTCAGGTCGGCGGCTGTTAATTTCTTTATTTGTTTCCTCTGCCTCTTCCATTGGTGAGGGCTTTGAGAGTATGCCATAAACTAAATGGAGGCAGGCAGGCATAAATAATTTTCTCCAAGGATGTAGGAGGAAGGTCTCCCTAAACACAGCATTCATTGGTTAGAGTTTCCAGAACCTTCCAAAACTTGGTCTCCTTTTATAGCATCCCACAAGTCCGAAATAATGAAATAAAGGCATGGTAATAGGCAAACACAATTACAGCACCCAGATAGCTCCTTGGCAGGTAGAGGATGTCTGAGAACATTGACTGGGGTCTCGTTTTCTATAATCAAGCCCAGCCCTGCTGTGATCACTATAGTATTATGACCTATGGGGCAAAGACGGTACCATATGTGATATTTCATTTTTGGGTAGCTGGGGGTAGTAATGAACCAGTTGCAGTCAAGTGAATTAATCTCCCCAGCTATTCAAAACGAAACTTCACATACAGCAATTTGTTCTTCATTGCTTTTCCTCGCACTGTAGCCTTTTCAAATGACTCTTCCTACAAAAAATTGAAAGAAAGAAAGAAAAAGAAAACTCAATGAAAAAAAGATTTTAACCTTTGCTAAATGTTGACTTCTTTTCTGATTGTTGATAATAATGTCAAATACATCCCATAGATATGCAGCTTACTGTTCACGTTGTGACACTATTATCTTTATATTGGTTGATTATGAATCTTAAAAGATGGAATAAATATGCAAAGAGTTGGTATAGCATAGATTCCAGAGGCACTTTCATACTGTTTAAATTATCAATCGGTATTTATACAAACTCCAAGGAGCACCCTAATCAATCTCACTCTGGAGAATTACTCAAATAATTATTATGCATTTAAAGAAATAGAAGTTAATGATTAAAAACACATTATTGAAAATGAAAGACTCTGGCATAGGTAGGTATAGAAATATAACACAGCTGTTAATCCTCCATAAATTTGTTTTTAATAACACTGATGTTTTGGTTGCATATAATAACTATTTCATTAAATCTAAATTAAACGCATGGTTAGGCATATTTAAAACATGTAAATGTAATGTGTTGGGAGCATATTCCATTTTATGTTTCTACACTGTTCTAATAATTTTCCGAATTCAAATTGACTAGGTGTAGGAAAATACCTGGTCATTTATATGACACCTTCTTTCTGATATCATTAAGGGCTCCAGAAATTTAATACCCCTGAGTTCTAAACACATCACTAGTCAGTGTGCAGGAAAGACAATGTGTTTATCTGCTGGAAAGAAATGCTTATGGACCCAAATGAAAGGAGGAAAAATGCTTTTAAATAATAGTAAAATATGCATTTTGCTTTTTACAAAAATAAAACAAAGAATTGAATACTAAAACAAGCTATCTTGGAATAACAATCAAGAGCGTGTTGTGCATGATTTTTCATTTACGGAGGGCAGGAGGCATTAATATACTTGCCTATGGCTTGTGCATTACTATTCCCAGCTATGCAGAAATGGAACATGATTTACAGCAACACATTCTTTGTTGCTGTTCCAACATACCTATTGTCTTCCCTGCATTCTGACTGGCTGGCTGGCTGGGAGAGGGGATGGTGCTGGACCGCACTCAATCATTATGGGTGTCTACAAATAGAGTAGGTGTATGTGAACTGGGATTTTTCAGCTTTGTATAACAAGCAAGCCAATCAGAGCACAGAAAGAACAATAGCTGAAGGTTTTACTGCTCTTTAAGTTTCCCCACTGATTCCCATTGCGACTGATTATATCACAGAAGTTATATAAAAATCACATTAAATGCCAACTAAATCAAGACTTTTCATATCTTTTTTTCAAAGCAATGAAATTCAGGACAAACACTATACTATGCATGAAGATCACCACCTAGAGATCTAAACTCTTCATTCCAGACGTCATATTTGAAAATGGAACTAGAGAAAAGTGTAGTTTATTCATTTTGTTATTTTCTGTGGTGCTTGCACTGCTGTTTTGAAAGCCCACCATAGGAGAGCTCAATTAAGAAGCTTCATAATTTTCACTGGTTAACTTTGATTAAATAGGCTGTCTTGGAAGAGCATTGAGTAAATTTAGGCTGTAAATTACCTGTAGTGAGTTCTCAACTCTGAAATTCTGGAGTATTAGTTGCTTGGCCAGGCCATTTCTTTCAGAAGGGTTATACTTTACCAGCTGGTTTGGAACGGATGTACTTCATTTTATCAGAGCAGGAACAAGAGAGAGAAACTTCTTTCTACTGGTTGGAACAACAGGTATGTGGAAAGAAAAGATTTTCCTCTCTACTGCTAGCTGTATCAGTGAAAGTGTAGATCAGAGGTTCTCTTTAACCAAGTTTTTTTTTTTTTTAACTTACTTATTGTTAGCTAGCTTTCCAGGTCACGGTATTCGCCAAACATTAGAAAAAGGATGACTAAACCAACAGGTTCTCCATGATGTGCTACTTCTTAGACAAAAACAACAGTCTCTGCAAATAAGCAAGCTCTTTCCCATTGAGCAAATGGGGAAACCAAGCCTGTTTCAACCACGGCTGGTAAATCAAGGAGCTGAATCCATCTGAGGTGATACCTGGCAGTTTATAGCTACTCACATCACTCCCGCTTTCTTATTTTTAAGGGCAAGGCTGAAAATTCGATAAAATTAGCAAATTCTGTATAGTGATGATCAGTTTTAGTTTCCTGCTGTATGGCATCAGGCAAGTTCCACAGTCTTCTGAACCTCAGTTTTCCTCATCTCTGAAAAGGGTATAGTAACCACACTCGCCTTACTGACTTTTTCTGTATATTCAGTGAGATAGTGCATTTAAGGCACTTATGCAGGGCCTGACATGTAATACTCAATAAATGTTAGGGCTTAATATTATTAACATTTTTCTTGGGTGTATCTACATTGTTTAACACATGTCTGTTTAATAAAAACAGCTTATAAGTTCTTCCTTTGACTTTTAAAACTTTATCAGCAATTAATTAATTCCATCTGAACGTCAGTCTTGTCAGTTGGGCATAGCATTATTTTATCCTCCTTGGCTGCTGAGAAGGATGAGATAAAGAGGAATTGAATAGCTTGCACACTACAGCGCTAATGCAAGTCCTAGAATCTATATTTTTGACTCGTTTACTTCTATCACATGAGTGGGGTGAGTGAAGAAGGTCCAAAGCCTCCAGAATACAAAAGGTTTTCTCTGCAGTGCAGAACTGTTTGCAGATTCCAGTTAAGGGATTATAAAGTTTGTGTTGAGGGGGGTAAGTCTGTTGGTCAGGGGAAGTGGCAGCATTTACAGACAGCCAACATTGCCTTCCAAAAAAAAAAATATATATATATATAGTGTCAGCAGCATCCACACTTCTGAATATATTAGGTTTGTAAATCCAGGGTGCAAATTGTTTGTAGAATCTCAATTAAAGCCCTTATAATATTGTCATTCGTAATCAGCTCACTATGAAAACAGGGCTTCCAGAGGGCACCAAAATCATTTGAACTTGCGATCTGTAATAGATTTGAATATTCAGATAAGGTCAGCGGTCAGAGCAGAGGCGACAGTTTTGGTCAATAAACAGGTTTAGTGAGACAAAATCTTTTTGTCTACATGGGAATGGCTTGGAGAAATTGGTTCTCAAGGGGGAATTAAAAGATTAGATTCAGCTGTGTTGCCAATTTATTTGCAGGCCTAACAAGTGTGTGATGGAAATCTTTGGCATGGGGAAGTACCCGCCCTGTGAGAAGCCCCTGCTGACCGGGCTTCCAGGCAGCAGCCTTGACTGCAGCTGAGACTGAGCTTGATAGAGGCCTACTGGGTGGAAAGAGACAAAAAGCATCCCAGGGCCAGGCTCAGCCTGTCCTGGATTAAGCCAGCCCACAGGAGGACACAATAGCTGCGTGGCTTTGTTTTACTTTGTTCCACTCCTGCTCTCCTCTCCTTGACCCTTAAAATTGCTTTCTCTGAATTGTGTTTTGGCATGAAGCCTTGGCTGACAAGTCATTACCAACTCCTTTCTGTGAAGACCCACAGAAATAATTACCCTCTGGTACTAGGAAGTCTCATGTTTCTCCGAAAGTGCTTGGTTTACCTGAAGGACACTGTGAACCATTCAGTTCTATGTGTTTTACACCATAGTTTCAAGAGCCTGAGGGGTCTTCTGGGTTGCTTAAGGAGCTGGGAGGTTGCTTTGAGGTTGGGAGTAAGAGCAAAAGGCTCTGAGACCCAGATTCCAGCTTTTACCTTGAGCAGCTCTTCATTTATTTGTTTTCTGCATCTGCATTAGATTTTATTTGAAGAAGGGACTCAGTGGCCAACAAAAATTTTGGGAAAACACTGACCTTATGCTAACACTTCTTGAGGTACTTGGAATGAACTCAAACCCGGAGCCTGAGGGATCTGCTCTTATCTCTTTGTCTCATCAGGCATGGTCACTCCTTAGGCATTATTTATACTGATCTTTCAGTCCCTGAAGTGAACCAAGGTCTTTTCAATTTCATGACTGCAAACTGGAATCCCCTTTCTCAACCCTTTGCCTGACTGTCTCTGTGCTATGGAGTCAGTTTGGTTTATGTTCAGTGACATAAAATAGTGAAAACTAAAGAGCAGTGGGCTGAACAAGAAAAGAAACACTTTTATATCTCTTATGTAGAAAACCAGGATGTTCCACATATACAAACTGGTTCAAAATTGGGAAAGAGTACGTCAAGGCTGTATATTGTCATCCTGCTTATTTAACTTATATGCAGAGTATATCATGAGAAATGCTGGACTGGATGAAGCACAAGCTGGAATCAAGATTGCAGAGAGAAATATCAGTAACCTCAATAGATATGCAGATGACACCATCCTTACGGCAGAAAACAAGAACTAAAGAACCTCTTGATGAAAGTGAAAGAGGAGAGTGGAAAAGTTGGCTTAAAACTCAACATTCAAAAAACTAAGATCATGGCATCCAGTCCAATCACTTCATGGCAAATAGATGGGGAAACAGTGGAAACAGTGTCAGACTTTATTTTTTGGGCTCCAAAATCACTGCAGATGGTGACTGCAGCCATGAAATTAAAAGACGCTTACTCCT
>SJYX01006229.1:70257-85404 GCA_006410675.1 Oreotragus oreotragus
AAAAAATTGTTAGATTTTTTTTTCTTACTTAAAGGTAAATTGTGCTTACTGTCTTTAAACTATTTTGCTGATATTAGCCTAAAAGTCAGGGAAGGCAATGGCACCCCACCCCAGTACTCTTGCCTGGAAAATCCAATGGACGGAGTAGCCTGGTGGGCTGCAGTCCATGGGGTCGATAACAGTTGGACAGACTGAGCAACTTCACTTTCACTTTTCTCTTTCATGCATTGGAGAAGGAAATGGCAACCCACTCCAGTATTCTTGCCTGGAGAACCCCAGGGATGGGGGAGCCTGGTGGGCTGCCGTCTATGGGGTCACACAGAGTCGGACACGACTGAAGTGACTTAGCAGCAGCAGCAGCAGGGGCTTGATAAATTCTTAGAGTTTAAAATGGCTCCCCTTCTCTCCCTCCTTCCTTCAAAAAGTGTTAATTGCACCACTACTACATTTTGGGCTCCTTGCAGAGAATTAAGATACAAAGATGAGTAAGACGTGTGTGTCTGGTCTTAGGTTAAATAAGGGTTAGGGTACTGATATGTCATGATACAGATGATCCAAACTGAAGCTTTCTCCACCCAGTAGTTTGTCGTGGCATCACCTTGTGACGATTAAATAAGGGAATCAATGAGAAGATATTTTGCTACCATGGATGCTACCTCAGGAGTTAGCTGGGTGAAACAATATAGGGAAAATGGTCTGTAAACTATAAAATGCTGTGCAAAATCATTATCATAAATTATGTACATGTCATTCTCCATCACCACCAAATTATGAGCAAGGACTTTAATTCATTTCTACATCTTCAGCACATATATAATAAGCACTCAATAAATGTGTGCTTCGGTAGAATATTGAAGATTTATTTTTTAGTATTATAATTATCATTACTAGTACTTGATGATCAGTCACCAAGTTGTGTCCGACTCTTCGTGGCCCCATGGACTGCAGCATGCCAGGCCTCCCTGTCCCTCACCATCTCCCGGAGTTTGTCCAAGTTCATGTCCATTCCATCAGTGATGCCATACAACCTTCTCATCCTCTGTCACCCTCTTCTTCTTCCTTCAGTCTTTCCCAGCATTAGAGTCTTTTCCAATGAGTCAGCTGTTTGCATCAGATGGCCAAAGTATTGGAGCTTTAGCTTCAGCATCAGTCCTTCCAATGAGTATTCAGGGTTGATTTCCTTAAAGATTCAGTAGTCTTGTTGTTTTGTCTTGTTAGGATATTGGTATATGACATCCAGGGTTATCCTCCACTTAAGAGTGCTCTGACTAAGCTGGGGTGCCTGGCAGAACCCCCTACATGCGTTGAACCTGAGTTCCTTTGCCCTTCACTGGAACCCTGGGTCACAGATAGACAATAAAGCACAACAAAGCCAAACAGACAAATACAATTACAATAAGAACCACTAGTAGTTAAATAGACTTGGTCAGAGCCAAAAAAAAAAACTATTAGCTTACCTGATTCCACGCTTCTACCTTATTCAAACTTCTGAGTTCTTAGAATTTTCCATGTAATGTCAAGTTTAGTTGTATTTACATGGAAAACAGAGCTACAGGAGGAAAAGCCTTCCTTTGTTTTAAATTCCTTAAAGCCTTAAAGTTCTTTGTGAAGCTCCTATTTTGTGACACTTGATTACTTTTCACTCATATGAACTACAGATATGCACAGTAATAAATGCTTTATACTCATAATCTTTTATTTCTGTGCAAAAGCCTGTAAGGTAGGTATTAGTATCACCACTATTTTACAGATGAAGAACTGAAGGTTAGAAAGGCTTGCCCAGGGTTATAATGGACTTATGCCATATAACTACTATTGAAATCTCTGGCTTTCATACATATATCCTTTAATTATTATTATCATTATTTTTTATTTATTTTAAATGGAGGCTAATTACAATATTGTGGTGGTTTTTGCCACACATAGTTATTATTTTAAGACATATTTTTTCAATTTTGTTTTCTTGCTTTATTATTTCAAAAGGATTTTTTTTAATCCACCTCAAATTTTATGTTGAAAATTACCAAACATACAAGGAACATCCATATCTCATCCAAATACATGAAGAAACTGTTGATATTTTATCAGATTTGCTCTTTCTCTTTATACACACAAACACTTTTTTTTCCCTGAAACATTTGAATGTAAGTTATGGAGATGATGGTGACATTTCTTCCCTGAATGTTTTAGCATGTATTTCCCAGGAGGAAGGACATTCTTTCAAATAACTCATAATATAATAACAATACCATCATCCTAGTTAAAAATATTTTTTTAAGTGACAGGATTTCCATAATATCATCTAATTGTAAGTTTGTATGAAAATCGTCCCAATTGACCCTAACCTGCCTTTTATGCATGTGTAACCATTTCACTTGTTCTCCCTTAGATTTGAATCTCTGGGGGCTCCCACGGAAACAAGGTCAAAGTCAGACCATGGCCAGTTGGAGTGACTACAGATTCTCATCTCTGGGTTCATGCATTTTAGTCCAGAGGCTTTCTCTTTTCGTTTTCCTCCTCCTGCTCCCTTTTCATTTCTTTTTGGCTTCATTATACTTCATCTTTGATAGCATCTAAAATATCAAATAATACTTGTTCATGAAATACTACTTGAGATACTTTTTATTCCTACATTTAAAAAATACTATTTTCATTATAAAAGTCATACATTCTAATTGAAAAAAATTTAGAAAACTCGTAAAGTAGAAAGAACTATTTTAAAACTCTATTACATTCTCTATACTCATACCTAATCACTCATACATTTCCTTTTAGAGTTTTTTCTCTGCACAGAATGCTTCAAAAACAATGATAAAATGCATATATAATTTTGTATTCTTTTTTCCATGAGAATTTTGTGACAAACATTTATACCATAGCGGTTAAGAACGTGGGTTTGAGTCAGACTGTAGGGGTCTAAATCCTGATTCTTCCACCTATTAGCTGTGTGACACTGGGTAACCATACAACACATCACCCAAACAGGAACACCTATGGGAGTGAAGGGGGACACTGTTCATGTTTAATCCAAGACACCAGGCACAAAGTGAGACTACCCCAGAATGGAAAGTTGCCCAACAAAGACTCAGTTTCCTCTCCAAACAAAAGATTAGTGTGACACTCAAATGACATAATTGAAAGATAGCACATAGCTTAGTGGGTGTGCAACAGATGGTGGCTACTCTTTTGGCCTTTATAAGCATCCTTTTTTTATGGCTTCGAGATACTCCACTGGAAGACACATTGCAGTTCCTGTCATATTTAGGAGCATCCTTTTGCAGTGTTCTGGTGCTTCTCCCTCTCTTCCTCCCTCTATCTCTCCTCCTGCCCCTAACTGATAGACTGAGCCATGAATCTTGCTCCCCAGTGGTCCTCACTGAGACTCTTGTGATGTCCCAACTCACCAGAGGGATGGCCTTGGCTCATCCCCATTTCACAGGGTACAAATCCTGAGGCTTCAAGGTCATACTGTTAGAAAACGATGGAATGGACAGACAAGTCCACTTATGCTTATTGTAGTTTCTGCCTATACCAAGTTTTGTAGTAATGACAATTGCCTCAAAGAAAACCCCACATCAAAGAAAATCAACATGAATAACTCCTTTCAGAGAGAATCACAAAAATGACAGCTCTGTACAAAGGCCTCATAAGTCAGGCAAAAAGATGATACAGTAAAAGACAGATTGGTCTTCAGGGTAACCCAGTATGCTACGCCCTCCTCTAAAGAAATCAGTTCCAGAGCTCCAGAGACTGGAATCTATGTTCACCATCCAGACCTCTCAGACTAACTTTTATACTCTTTACCAAGCACCCAGTAACTCCCACAGCAGTGAGGCTCATCATTTGCTGTTGGATGCCCCGCTGCCTGCCCCCCACCCCCGCCCCCACAACCCGCATTGTGGGAGTGGTCAGGAAGATTTCTCTCTCTTTGGTTAAGGATGTGTGGTTTGAATACTAAAGACACACACCACATGTGCACAACATCTATACACATACAGTGTTGTTTCTTTGTGTGTTTTTTTAAATCTTTCTTTCTGCAAAATATAAGATCCTAGANCCGCCCCCACAACCCGCATTGTGGGAGTGGTCAGGAAGATTTCTCTCTCTTTGGTTAAGGATGTGTGGTTTGAATACTAAAGACACACACCACATGTGCACAACATCTATACACATACAGTGTTGTTTCTTTGTGTGTTTTTTTAAATCTTTCTTTCTGCAAAATATAAGATCCTAGAAGGCAGAGACAGCATCATAATTACATTTTATCTCCACTGTCTGAGATAAGACATGACAGTAAATACCTTCAATAAATATTTGCCAAATAATGAACGCACGAGTGGAGAAAGGTAGGAAAGGAACCCTGTCTGTGGATGGACAATTTTCCTAGGATCTTCTAGCTGGTTATGAGCACACTGAGGATGACCATGATGCTTTTAATCAGAGAATATTGTTCAGAAAACAAAACAGGATTCAGTGTTCTCTCTTCCCATTGGAAAAAGCTGTGTTCTACAAATGCCATTCCAAATATAGGACATGATGCATACCCCAATACTAACATATGCCATTTGAAGCTTTAACAAGACAGTCCTCCTTCAAATTTATAACAGTCTATGTTTAAAAACCTGACAAAACCAAAATGTGTTCTCCATAAATTATAGTGGCACCATTCCCGCTGCCGAAGTGAAGGTTGTGTCAGCATTTCCATTATTCTGTGGATCACTGTGTTTCAGGGTTTTAGTTCTTGGCTATAAAAATGCATCTTGGGTTTAAAACTGGCAAGGAACACCTCAGCCTTGGAACAAATTTGCTTCACCAAATTTTGAGAGCAAAGCCTATTTGTTTACTTCCCCCTTCATCGATGACTTTAGTGAAAACATCTACGAATTTCATTTTCAATTTTATCCCCTTTTTTTAAAAAAAAAATCTGAATAGTTTCAGATTTTTACTGAACAATAGTAAAATCTTGTTTTGGAGTTAGGAGAAGAAAAATATTTGTAAGCCTTACTTTAAACAAAAGATATTGTTCTGAAACTAGCTGCCCTCCTCCTCCCCACTCAGATTTCATTAAGGAAGGGTTAACAATGGCTTTATTTTGACATGGGAAAATCAGATGGCTACGGTTGGTGGTGAAATTTGATTATCTGATTAGCTTAATAACCTCTCAACAACAGATCTTATTCTGTAGCTATTTGTTAGGTATAATTTCCCATTGGCTTCCCGGAGAAATCATTTAGTATAATTGTTCATACACTTAATTAAATTTCTTTGGTTTTATTTAAGTATGTATTTATTTGTGGTCCCTTGGGTAAGTAACATTTTTCAATATGGTTCTTGATAGTGTTATCAGAATGCCAATTTTTAGAAAGGGGCTATAACTATTAATTTAGTTCAATGAAACACTTAAATGGCTTTAAAGAGGTGCTGATGCTCATCCATATGAATGACAGCTTTCCCTAAAAATTAGAAGTTACTTATCTGAGGTTTTATTGATTCTTTTTGAACTTTATACATAGATGCATATATATGTGCTTCCACCTTAATTATATTGTTTGGCTTTTCTCAATAAGCCCCTGTGCTTATTGAAGGCAGGGCAGGAAGAGACATAACTCATCACAGTCAGGGAGGGCTTCCCAGAGGAGGCAGTACCTGAGCAGAGCACCGGTGCAAGGGTAGACATAAGATAGGCTTAGAAGAGAAAAACGCAATTAAGAGAGTAAAACAGGAGATCCTCTTAAAGTAAAAGGTCAGATTATCACAGAGTAATTTATTTTCTAGGCTTAAGCAACATACAGTTTTGGGGTGGCAAGGGATATGCAAATTAATGGCTTATTACAGAGCCACTAAGGTGAATACTTTAAAAAAAAGAAATCAGGACTTCTGTGCTGTGAGATCACTATGGAAGCAACAGTAGCACGTGGCCCGGCCATGCAGGGGCTCTTTACTCTCAGCAGAGAATGTTGCTGCCACTCAAAGTCACCAGGGGCTGGAAGAGCTCCCGCTGAGACCCACAGCATCTGACAACACACATGCTCAGAACAGGGAAATGTGCGTTTTCAGGAGAGGGAGAGACAAACCTTTTGTTTAGCTAATTGGCACGTCAGAGTGTGGGATACATGCGCTCCTGGAAGAATGGTGTCAGGTGTCTGGGGCTCAAAATCCTCAGTGCAGGGGATCAGAAGAAGGTCCCAGAAGCAGCTGTTTGTATTGAGGGTGTTCACGTTACTTTTTGCATTGGAAACAAATGATTGAAATTGTGCTGATTGGGAAAAAGTTGGGTTAGAAGGTTTAAAAGAAACTATGTACACAGTATGCTGCTGCTGCTGCTGCTAAGTCGCTTCAGTCGTGTCCGACTCTGTGCAATCCCATAGATGGCAGCCCACCAGGCTCCCCTGTCCCTGGGATTCTCCAGGCAAGAGTACTGGAGTGGGTTGCCATTTCCTTCTCCAATGCATGAAAGTGAAAAGTGAAAGTGAAGTCACTCAGCCATGTCAAACTCTTAGCAACCCCGTGGACTGCAGCCCACCAGGCTCCTCCATCCATGGGATTTTCCAGGCAAGAGTACTGGAGTGGGGTGCCATTGCCTGTACACAGTATATCTAACAATAATAATTATTATGAAAGGCAAGGCCTCAAGGTGATGAAGCTGTTCAGGTCAGGGTAACGATAGTGTTCTCAGCANGCCCACCAGGCTCCTCCATCCATGGGATTTTCCAGGCAAGAGTACTGGAGTGGGGTGCCATTGCCTGTACACAGTATATCTAACAATAATAATTATTATGAAAGGCAAGGCCTCAAGGTGATGAAGCTGTTCAGGTCAGGGTAACGATAGTGTTCTCAGCACCACCTTCCAAGGTATAACTGGGGAACAATTTCTCATGCACAGATCTGCAGGACTGAATAATAAGGAATAGTGGGTAATCACCACCTGGGGAAAGAGTGGGAACTGAGGCAACAGATGTAAAAGTTTAGCAGGTGCGTGGCACATGGGAGGAGAGTCAGTGGGTCAGTGTTCTAATGCCTGGGGCCAGGTTAGAGTTGAGTGCCGCAGGCTGTCCTTGCCACTCCCCTGGGGGAAGGTGGGAAGGCCTGAAAATGCAAGCTAACTGCCTTCACTCACTCCCAGGCCTTACTGTCCCAGAGTGGCCAAACCCACTCTTAAAACAACCAGCTGCCAGGGCCCCTGGGGCAGCAGGACAGAGGCCTCCCTGCCCCACCTGTGAAAAGCCATGCCACACCTGACCACTAGGAGGCAGAATCACATTATCTAACCCACTTACCAGCTCACTCTGGTGTCTGAGCAACTTTTTAAAATATGAATCTGTTGTGTCCAGGAGTAACCCAGGACCTTGGTTCATAGGGGTTAAGGAAAAAAAAAAAAAAAAAAGAGCTTGTTTCTGAATTCTGGCTCTGCCACTTATTATCTGTGGGACCCTGGGGAAGTCACAACGCTTTTCAAGCCTAGGTTACCTCATCTGTAAAATGGGGGCAGCAGCAACCGCCCCTCAGGGTTGTTGTGAGGATTCAAGATGATGTCTGGCACATAATAGGCCCTTGCTAAATAACAGCTGGGGCTTCTCAGGTGGCTCAGTGGTGAAGAATTCGTCTGCCAGTGCAGGAGATGTGAGTTCAATCCCTGGTTGGGGAGATTCCCCTGGAGAAGGGAATGGCTACCCACTCCAGTATTCTTGCCTGGGAAATCCCATGGACAGAGGAGCTTGGAGGGCTACATGGAGTTGCAAAGAGTCAGACTGAGCAAAAAATAACAGCTATCATGATGTATGAAATGGCAGCTCCTCTGCGTCCTTAAAAGTCACTAGAATCTGCCTGCCCACATACACTGGAGCAGATAAAATCCAGTTTAGGCAGCTCAAGGGTAACAGAGTTGGAAACTTGAACCCTTGTTAGAAGCCCCCAGCTGCTCTCTTTGGAACACACTGGAAGAGATGGAGGGAAGCAGAGAACTCCGCGGGCCAACCATCCAGGCAGGACCCCGCCTGAGGAGTAGCAGTCCCCACTCTGGAAACCAGAAGAGCATGCCCTTAATCCTCGTGCTGGGAGAAGACACGAGCACTGTGTTCAGAGGAGGATTCAGGAGTCCCGGATTCTCTAGAGTCCATGAATACCCAAGGGTCCCTCGGGAGTGGAGGAGGGGAGCAGGGAGACCTCTGAAGAGAAAGGGTGAGCCTAGGTGGCCATGTGGCTGCTCTTCCCACTAGGGTGGCCCCTGAGGGTGTCCACCGCGGCAGCTGCTACTCTGCTGTCTAACAAATATTAGGGGCAGAAGAGACCTCAGGCCCCAAGGTGCCCACAGATGAACTCCATCTGACCCGTGTTTCCAGACCGCCTTACAGCTAGGGCTCCAGAAGGGGATTTGGAACACGGCCTTGGCACCACTCTGCCTTTCACAACTGTGACTGAATCTTGCTGACACAACCTAAATCACATCCCAAACCTAAACCATGAAGAAATGGGAAACGTAGCTCTTCACAGTCTGGTCTCTGAAGGACAGGAGGCCTCTCGGGAGAATGGGGGAGAAATGAGTGGGCTAGCCCACCCTATCCACCACGGGCGTCCGTGCTCAGCCCCTTCAGCTGTGTTGCATTCTTTGCGACCCTGTGGACCATAGTCTGCCAGGCTCCTCTGTCCATGCGATTCTCCAGGCAAGAGTACTGGAGTGGGCTGCCTTGCCCTCCTCCAGGGGATCTTCCCAGCCCAGGGATCAAACCTGTGTCTCTTATGTCTCCTTCATTGGCAGATGGGTTCCTGACCACTAGAGCGACCTGGGAAGCCCTATCCACCATAGGGGCCAACATTTATGAAATCCAGAGATTTCAGAAAAGTCCAGATTTTCAACTTTCCTTGAAAACTTGGAGGACCTGATAGCCATGAACACTCGCACTCCATTCCCAGTCTGCTGACACTGGGTGAGCTTCAGGCAGGCATTGTTCTCCTATTCCCCACCAGCCCCACCTGCTAGGCCCCTGAAGGCAGTGGAGTTTGCAACCCTCACCTTGGAGACTGGCTCCCTACTCTGGAGGATGCTTGGTTTGACCTCTTATCCTACAGATGAAGGAAGTGAGACCCAAGTGAATTTGCTCTTGGTTCCCTCGCTCATAGGCGGCAGAGGGGACCACAGAGCTCCTCCTGTCACCCAAATCCCTGACGCTCTCCTGTTTTCACCACGCTGTTCTACCTTCCTAAGATGTTGTGTCAACCCTGGCTTGTGTCAGGGAGGCTGAAAGCAGCATCTAAGGGATCTACCCTCCCTGTTAAGCTTGGCAGGTCTTCCCTTTGGGATGGCCACACAATATCCAAGGGTCCTAAACTTTCAAACAACAGTTAAATTGTGTTCCTCATTCTCTGTTTTAAAAGTCAGGGAAGGGTGTAACATATTCCCCACAAAACGATTAACATTTAATAAAAAAGCTTTAATGCCGTGGGGAAAATTAGGCTGGCCAGAATGGCTCATTCTCTGAGGGCTGCAGATGGCCTAGGTAAGACTAAAATTGCTCCTATCTGGAAAGCATCTTTAACTTACCCAAAGCATTTTCACATGTAGCAGTGCACTGTGATCGTCTTTATTTTATTTTTTAAAATCGTGTAAGTCTCCTGCAATGAAATCTGGTTTAAAAACCCAGTACATAAAAGAGATCAAAGCAGAGCAGTCTGGGGGAAGCTGGACTGGGGGACTTTGGATCCTACCTCCCCACCTGCAAATTCCCACCGGGAGGCACTGACTGCCAGCCAGGCCAGGGTTTCTCAACATCTCCCTCATTGGTCACAGAATCACCAGGGTTGTTGGGTAAAATGCAGATGCCCCAGCCTCTTACTGACCAGCTAATTCAGAATCTCTGAGCCCAGGCCAGGGAATCTGCATTTTAACAAACCCCCAAAAGTGATTTTTTTTTATGCTCACTGAAGCTTGAGCTAGGTTCTAGAGAACACAGCTTGTAAACTCACTAGTTTTCTTTCTGTTAGTTCCATGACAGGTCAAACAGATATTGTTTTGATTTTATAGTTGATGCTAGACTTGTCCAAGGTTGCACTTGAGCCCACGTTCTTCCATCAACTCATCCTGTGTGTATGCACAGAGCTGGGGTAAACACCTATGGTTCACAGTCTATCAAAGGTGGTGGTGGCACCCCCTTCTGAGGCCATCAAGGTGTCTCCAGCCTGTCCCCTTTCCTTCTCAGGGAAGGAGAAGTGTGTCCCACAGTGGACAGGGCCTGTCAGTCAAACGGCCCTGGATTTGACTTCTGACTCTGTTTACCAGTCAGGAAGCTCGATTTTAAGGACTAGAAGTATAGATGTAAATGGCCATACAGATTGAGTAACACCAGCATTTAATAAAATGGGAGCTGTTATTACTATTACTCTTAAAGATGGCCTTCCTGCAGAGAGGGCCCCATTCAGGCCCTCACCCTCCTGCATCTCTCTGAGTCAGAGCCTGGGTAAACAGATTAGGTTGTCCCCAGCAGCATAAGGGCTCCACAGGACACCGGGGGTCCCACGTGGCACTGCTAACCAGTATGTTCCGGGTCTGGAGCACAGATATTTAGGAGAAAGAGCCATCTCCATGAACCACAGGAGGATTAGTTCTCCTCTGTGGCTTGGGCCTCCGCCCTCCCCCCGGGAGATCTTTGTTTTGTAGATGGTTTATTGCATCTCTCATGGCACCTCTGCGGAGGAGTCTCTGCCCCCCCTTGAAATGGATTCTCTGAGGAAAGTGGGTCTTTGGATTCCTGAGGCTTCTGCGGGGCCCCAGGCGGCAGAGTCAAAGGGACCCAGGCTTTCCCTTAATCCCCTCTGAGAAGGTGGCCTAGGAGAGCCCCTGTACCCCTCCCTCCATGCCTAACAGGATAACTGTGAGAAGCACTGCCTTCTAGCCAGGGGCAGCAGTCCAAGCCGGTTCACCAGGCCATCTTACAAGGGCATCCCTGCCTGCTCAGAACCGTGCAGACACCTTTCCAGTGAACGCATGTCCCTGTTTGGAAGCCTTGCAAGGTAGTAAGGCTACTTCCCAAGATGTGACCCAGAGGGCAGGTGTCTGCTTCCAAGAAGATTTCTAAGATAGATGTGCTCAGAGAGTAGGCCACTGCTGGTCTTGAGAGAGATGACCCTGGGCTAGCGGAAGGAAGGCCATCTGGCCATGAGTCAGGGAGGGCTTGACGGGAAGGAGGCGAGGAGTAAGGGAGAGGATCCTGAGCATCCCCTGGTCCACTGTGGAGGAGTAGGGTCAGGGGCACCTCTGTAGCAGGAAGCTGACTGGAGGACTATCACCCATCACCTCTCCATCACCATTCTGGTCCCCCATCCCACCTGTACCCTCATCAGATCTCCCATGCACCCCTTCTCAGAGCACCTCTACCTTGCCTTGTGGACTCAACCCACTCATGAGCTCAGCCTTTGTGCTCCACGATGACCCCTCTCTCACCCCTCCCTGCCCCCACGGAGGTGAAACCCTCTCTTCTCCCTGCTCTTAGCCTGGTACCCTTCCAAGTTAAAACATTTGGAACTCTTTTTATGTGGTTCTATTGAGGAAATCATCCTAAAGGAGATCAGTCCTGGGTGTTCACTGGAAGGACTGATGCTGAAGCTGAAACTACAATACTTTGGCCACCTGATGCGAAGAGCTGACTCATTTGAGAAAACCCTGATGCTGGGAAAGATTGAGGGCAGGAGGAGAAGGGGATGACAGAGGATGAGGTGGTTGGATGGCATCACCGACTCAATGTACATGGGTTTGGGTGGATTCTAGGAATTGGTGATGGACAGGGAGGCCTGGCGTGCTGCAGTTCATGGGGTCACAAAGAGTCGGACATGACTGAGTGACTGAATTGAACGGAATGATCACCCTAGACTGAACTTATTATTGTGGTATTTCTACCACAGAGCCTGGCACACAGTAGGAACTTAATACATGTTTGATGAATTAACTGACTAGAAGGATGGAAATAAGCATCTCATAAATGTTTCCTGAGTGTCCCTGAGCCTGTGCCAAGTGCTGGGAGTGTATTCAGAAGTGCATTGAACAGACATGGGCCTGCTACCACGAACACTCCCAAGCACAGAAATAAATGCACACGTGTGACTTGGGGCAGGTGCTAAAGGTACCAATGCGAGGTTAAGAGAGTCAAGGACAAGGGGTTTAGTAAGACTATCAGGAGTACCGGAAAGTCCAGGTGTGGGAGATGGGAACAGAGGCAGAGGGAAGGGCAGGTGAGGGGGCCCGAGAAGGCAGACCTGGGCTCCTGGAAGAGCTAAAAGAGGACAGAGGTGAGCAAGAGGGAGAGACATGGAAGGGCCAGAAGGGTGAGGAGTCAGATCATCAGGGCCTTTTGGGAGGACTTTGCCCAGGACAGTTGTGGTTGACACCTGTTGTCCTGGGTGGTTATTAATAGCATCCCCTTTAACCCACAGAAGTTCCCAGTTTGAATTATAAATTGTAAGCTCACCCTTTTCATGGGCCACGTGAAGAGGTTTATATATATCCTGAGCTTCATGGAAAGTTAATGGAGAGCTTTAAGTGGGTAAATGGCATAATAGTCATTGAATACATGAATGAATGAGGATCAGAAAATCTTTCATAACAGAAACAAACAAACAAACAAAAACACCAAAGCAAACAGAAGATGAGATAAAAGAAAATCTGAGAAGGAAGAGAACAAGTTCATAGCTGGGAAAAGCTAGAGGGAAGATCCCAAACATACTGGCTGGTTGGTTGGCTGGAGTGTTAAGGTGGGGAGCAGGGGAGGGGATATACCAGACAGCATCTTGAAACAAAGAACTAAACAGATTCTAGAAAAGAATAAAACTGGGCATTCTAAAACTGAGCAGCAAGTTGGAAAAACTGGGCCTCACTTGAAAAAAAAAATCTTTTTGGCAGCATGTGGGATTTTATTTCCCCAACCAGGGATTTAATTTTATTTTATTTCTACTGCAGGGGTCAGACCCACAGCCCCTGCAGTAGAAGCAGTGAATGGTAACTACTGGACTGCCTGGGAGGTCGCTGGGCTTCACTTTTTATTTGGCTTTGTGGGTGGAAGCTGGGCTTCAGGTAAACCTCATTTTTGAAGATCTTTTCTGAGCTAGGTGCTATCAGAAAGAAAAGCAAGTGCAAACTCAAGGCCTGATGAGAAAAGTGGAAATTAATATGTATAAATTATTACACACATTATTATATATGGTATAACATTACATATTGTCATTTTGTGAAGTTACATATGTATGTACATAGTTATTGTATGTAACATTGTACGTATTATATAAGTGGAAATAATATCAATGTATGGGAAATGAAATAGAAATAAGAGGTCTAGAGGAGAGTTGGGAAGCCAGCCATCCTGATGCCTAGGCTAGAGAAGCTGTGTATAGTAGGTTAGAGAGAAGTTGGGGAGGTGCATAAGAGTGATTTGAAGGGATAAAGGCTGATCTTGAAGGAAGGGTGGATGGGGAGGAGGGTGAAAGTATTCCAGATTAGAGCTGTGACGTGGTTAAAAGCCCTCAGGTTGGAAAACATCATAGTTTTAGCCTACATTTATTGGACGCTTCCTATCTGTCAGACTTATTCTAAGTGCTTTACAAATATCAACATTAGTCATTCAGTCACATCTGACTCTTTGCAATCCCGTGCACAATAGCCCACCAGGCTCCTCTGTCCGTTGGATTCTCCAGGCAAGAATCTGGAATGGGTTACCATTTCCTCCTCCAGGGGATCTTCCCAACCCAGAGACTGAACCCAGGTCTCCTGTGTCGCAGGCAGGTTCTTTACCATCTGAGCCGCCAGGGAAGCCCCTTACAAATATCAATCAGCATATTTAATTCTCATCATTGCTGTATGGAGTAGGTGCATTTTGTTCCCACTTTACAGGTGTGGAAACTTAGGCATTAGGGTTGCCGTGCTAGTCAGCCTTCCTTTCCCTCTCCCCGACCTGCCCTCTACCACCTAAGAGGATCCTCCAAGGTCTTGAAGGCAAACGCAGTGTGGAGTTTCAGGATTTTTAGGAGATGCAAGCATCCATGGAGGAGACCACTTATATGGTCAGGCAACACTGATGTTTGTCACGTAAGTCTGTGTAAACATATTCTATTATCATTTGTGCCAGCACTGCTCTCTTTAATTTTAAAATATTTTATTTTTATGTAGCTAATAACCAAAATTGATATAGTATTTCACTAGCAAAATCAATATAAAAATAATGGCNACACTGATGTTTGTCACGTAAGTCTGTGTAAACATATTCTATTATCATTTGTGCCAGCACTGCTCTCTTTAATTTTAAAATATTTTATTTTTATGTAGCTAATAACCAAAATTGATATAGTATTTCACTAGCAAAATCAATATAAAAATAATGGCTGTTTTCCTACCAGCAAGGTGGTTAGGACACAGTCACAAGGCAATAATATTGCCTGCATTCCTGGGCAGAGCCACAGCATGAGTGTTGGCAAATGCTACAGACTACAACCATCATTTTTTTACCTGCCTGGCAATCAAACCACAGCCAGGTTAGCAGCAGCCTAGGATTGAACCCAGGTAAGTCTGACCCCAGAACCTGAACTAGCTACTGTTGTTCTGCTGCTGTCGTCGTTTAGTCGGCAAGTCGTGTCTGATTCTTTGCAACACCATGGACTTCAGCATGTCAAGTTTCCCTGTCCTTCACCGTGTCCTGGAGTTTGCTCAAACTCATGTCCACTGAGTCATCAGTTCTTTGGCTCTCAGAATTCTTGATGCTTTCAACGTGTTCTATTGTTCTGTGGTTAAGACAGTGAGTTATTAGAGTTTCAACTATTCCACCAGTTATTTAGAATCATTATCTTTTCTTTTGAGCAAACCAAGATGCTTTGTGTTGGTGGTGGTGGTGGCTACTCTGTATTGTACTTGGAAAATCCAATCTTGAAACCTGTATTGGTGGAAACTCTTGGCTCTGTGAAGTTAGATGGGCATGGATTCAAACCCTGACTTGCCAGTTCTATGATGTCTGGCAAGCCACTTATTCTCTTTGTTTCTCAGTCTTTGCATCTATAAAATGGGTACAGCAATACCCTTTGCTGGATTATAGATAGGATTTGAGATGATGAATATGCTGCTGCTGCTGCTAAGTCACTTCAGTCGTGTCCGACTCTGTGTGACCCCATAGACGGCAG
>SJYX01006230.1:0-94641 GCA_006410675.1 Oreotragus oreotragus
GTGTGTGTGTGTGTGTTTAAACTGTGCATGCTTTTTGTGTAAATACCTAGGTTTTAGTTTCATTTTTTGTTAACATCCAGGTGTTTCGTTTTGTTTTGTTTTTTCCCTTTTGCAGAAACAAAAATAGCAAACAAGCCGAGGGCTAAGGTACTAATTATCAGCGGCTGCACAAACCTCCCCAAAGCCTGTCCTCTATAACCCCTGGAAAAATTCTGACATATTATAAACTGTTTGAATTAGCGTCAATCAGTAAACAGCGAGTTGGTGCCAGCCCGATCGCAGAGCAGCGAGGTGCATGCTAAGTGCCTTGGTGCAGCGACACCCTGAGCACACCACACACCTATTCTGCTCACTTCAGAAGCATCACCAGGTCCCCGGGGTGCAGAGCAGTGAGAAGGGGCTCGGGAGTGCGAGAAAAGCAAATGCTCCCGTTCCTGGTCGTGTGTGTGTGTGTGTGGATGCGTGTGCCTACGACCTCATAAAATACACAGATAGACACAAAGGCAGACGACCACAGGGGTACAAGCAAAGCCATCATGTTTTATTTTTTCATATGTTTAGGAATAAGCGCTTTGACTAAAGCATGCATACAGTCAAGCTACAATTACTTATCATAAACAAGCATTTTTCTTGACCTATACAGGGAAATTAGGACATAAATCCATATTCATATTTATAAAGCATCTACATTTCTCTCTAAAAACATCTTTTCTTTAAATTTAAACCTGCTACAATGCTGGAACTTTCTCTCAGTAACAGAAGCATTTGACCAATTCCATTTTTATGCCCCCCAGCCTCACATACATTTCAAATTATTTCTGATAAAAGCAATTTGGTTTAAATATCTCCTGAAAGATTCAACTATGAAATAACCTATGATAGCTTTAAAAGCATTCACCAAGTGTTGTTCATCCTTAGGCTGCCATTGTCTGAAACACGATGGGTGCCGGATCAGTTGCATGGCATTGTCGTACGTTTAATTTGGGGCATGAATGCTGGAAGAGAAAAGAAATATTCCTAACTCTCAGGTAAGTTTGCAGGTAGACTATTTCAGTGTTCTTGATCATGTCAGATTTCTTCTTCCCTAAATATAAAAACACTTCGGCACTGACAGAAACTGCTCAGATTTCTTTGTCTTTAATAAATTAACAAAATGCTGGGCAATGGGAAAAGTTCAGAAACATACTAAATGAGAATTTACAAATGAATGGATATGTATCCTAAGTGTTAAATGAACACAATCTGTAAAAAAAAAAAAAAAAAAAANACACTTTCCATTTCAGTGACGACAAAACACTTTCTCTGTATCTCCCTAAACTGGGATTTTTTGATGGCAAGAAAAAGAACAAACCAGGGCGACCCTCTAAGCACCATGAGTCAGCCTGGTGCAGGCCTGTGGGCTCCTGGTGTGGGTTTCTGCAAGCGCTCATGGCCGGGCACCAGGCAAGGGCTTCTCGCTGGTTACTTCCTCTGTGCCCAATTCTGGGCACCGCCAGCCTCATGCTGCAGATAAGGAAACCGTTTTCCTTATGCTTTAGAAGCCGAGAATAAAGGTGCAGGAGACAGCTTCACGGCAGCAGAGACAAGAACATTCCTACAAACCAGAGTCTGGATGAGAGCTCTGGGCTGAAACTTCTGCTTCGGGCAAACCAAGAATGTAATGTGCGGAGGAGCTGTAAATAGAGTTTGTGCCCACCAGTCACGTGAACTGGATGATCATTGCCGATGAACTGACCACTCCGTTGCCAAGGGGCAGCTGGGGATGAGGGAGAGGTCGAGGAGCTGTCCCTACTGGTGGCAGAAAGCCAAGCGTGACCAGAGGACCTGGAGAGTGGTCTGCAGACTGTCCTTTCCTCTCCTGCCCCCCGGCCCTGATTCTCGCGTGAAGGACGACCTCCCACCAGACCTACCCTGTGCTCACGGCTGGCGCCTCAGCGGTGCGGGCTGGGGCCTTATTAAAAGATTCTAGTCTGGGCCGCGGGCACTCCGGGTGCCTCCGCAGGCACTCCGGACACCAGACGAAGCGCCTGTCATCCCCCAGGGCCGGCGTCTGGCCGCCCCATGAAGAGCCGGAGACCAGGCTCAGTCCTGCCCCCGCCAGGAAAGAGCCGGTACTGCAGCCTTGGCCTCTGCACTTTCTGAGATTCACAAGGCTTTTGCCCAGGTTTCCATTCATTTTTTGCTTCAGCTGGATTCCTTATGTGAACCACAGAACGCAGAAAAGATTCGAGTAGCTGCTTCTCAAGTCCAGCAAGGAGCCGTTTTCCCTGCGCAGAACTCAGCTCTCACCAGGTGCTGGGAAGCCAGAAGTCCTGCGGCGGCCCCTGAGAGTTCTGCTGAGGGCTGGAAGCACAGCGCCCGGCCAACTGGCTTGCTGACCAGAACCAGAGTCAGGGTCCGAGTCCAGGGAAGGAGCAAGGGAGGCTCTGGGGGAGGATGTGGCCAGCTGTCAGCACATTCCATCTCTTTCTTAGGTCTCAAGAGCTTCACTGTCCGACTCGCCTCACTTCACAGCGGACCCGCTTCTCAGAGGAGAGCGGGAAGACCGGGGTCCTCCCAGCCCGTGCCTCCCGGCGGCAGGTGTTGGAGCTGGGATAAGGTGCGCGAGGTCCACGTGGGCGCCGCGTCATCCTGCCAGTTCTACCATCGCTGTTGTTTTCAGGATGGCCATCACCACGTTGGAGAGGAAGAGGGAGGGGAAGTGAGGTCCCCAAGGGTCCCGATGAAGAGGCCGCCAAGGAGCGCTGGCACGTCCCTGGCCCTGCGTGTGTGTGGGACGGGAGATGCTCCGGAAGGAAGCGTGAAGGGCATGGGAGGGTGGAGGCTACGACGTCACCACGTCGGTGCAGAAGAGACCTTCACAAGTCCTGTTCCTCCATCGCCGGGCAGTGCGACCTTGTGTAACCTACCGAGCCTCTGAAAGCCTTCGTTTCGGGTCACAAGGATCGAAACAGCACCTCCTTCTGCAATCAAGCGATGCTGCAATTCATCCACCCCTACGCACCCCCTCCCTCCTTCCCAATCCCTGTGTCTCCCCCGCTTTCCGTGGAGCGGCGGGAGCCGACCCGCACTGGAGGGACCTGCGGAGGGAACTGCCTTTGCTGGGATGACGGCATAACCTCGTCGCTAAATAAGACCTTCTCAGCTGCTCCGAGGGCCTAACCCAAACTCCCAGCTCTCGACCACGTGTGAGATCACACAAGTGTGAGGCGAGTTCACCCTGACGTTAGGTGCAGAGTGAGAGCCTCGGCACACATCCTGGGACCCAAACACTTGTGCTGAAAACAGCTGAAGTTCTAGGAGATAAATGTACGAATGCCTAAGAGAGAGAATTTTCTTTACATGTTATTTAAACAAATACAGCTTTCCATATATGGGGATGCCTCTGTTTAGAAAGGGCTTCCCTGGTGAATCAGTCCGCAGTCTGTCTGCAATGCAAGAGACTTAGGTTTGCTCCTGGGAGGGGAAGATCTCCTGGAGAAGGAAATGATAACCCACTCCGATACTTTTGCCTGGAGAATCCCATGGACAGAAGAGCCTGGTGGGCTACAGTACCTGGGGTCACAAGAGACAGACACCACTTAGTGACTAAGCCTATTTAGAAAACAATTTAACCCTTTAACAGCTCCATTCTGGGTACCGTATTCATGCACTAAATATCAGAGAAGTAAGCCTTGGTGCCATTTTGTAATGTTACATTCAGCTTTCAACAGGAAAAAGGCAAAAAGAAAGTGATTTCAGCTTATCTGAACTTTATTAATCCAGACTTCAGATGACGTCCTCTCAGAAGATGTGGATGTAGAAAGTGAGCCATATTCAGAGGGAGAAATGTGCCTGGCTCTTCTGAGGTGGCCTGAGGGATGCTCCCTGAGTTAACCTCAATTTGTCCAAGGGAGCTGGGAAGACCGGGTGATGCCAAGAGTCTGCTCTGCCCCTAGAGCTGCTGCTGGCCACGCTTATGACACCTGGGCCACAGCGAGAGTCTGAAGCCCCCCAGAACTGGGGGCTAGCCTGTCGCCAGGTTGCCCTGCCATTTATTAAGCGTTTTAACCAGAGAGGAACATTAAAGGGGACTTCAGATTAGGAACACAATTGAAAAACCTCTAAGAAAGGAAATATCTTATTAATTCATTAAGTCAAACTGCTTGTATCTACATGCGTATGACTGGAATTATGGTTCATTAACTTCATTTCTTTATATGAGTTAATTAGCTCAGAGGAGGCCAGAAATTAATTACCAGCTTATATAGTTTGTGCAGAATGGCATTCTGTTTATTTAGTTTCTCCTATTAACTTTTAATCTCTTCAAACAATAAAAGAGGTAATTAGTATTTTATAAACAAAAATGAATACAACAAAGGCAAATAATTTCCCCAATACTGAAGCTCCTGAGAGGGCCCTGATAGTTGGGTGGTTGAAGTTAGAAACCTTCTCAACGTTAAGTACATGCAGAAGGAGAAGAGGCTTGTGGGGGGCCCTGGGATGAGCACCCATCCCATCAGGAGAGAAGGGACCCTCAGAGCTGCATCCTGGAGCCCAAAGGGAACCTTGAGAGGGCTCTCACTGGTTGAAAGAATCTCCCATGTTCTCAACTATGGTGTCTGTGTAAGTCCTCCACAGACATTCAGACACACTTACAGGAGACAAAAGGCACACAGGTGAACTCTGCTTAAATGTAGGATGCGCTTAACCCTGTATTTACTATGTTGTCACTGAGATTTAAAGTCTCAGGCTGGCTTGTCTCATTGCCTAGAATATATCGGTTAATCTAGTTGCCTGAGATGTATTATTGAGTGCACAGTATCCCTAAAAAGCCAAAACGACCCCAAATTAAAGTTGTGACTTATACTGAAATTGATCTGTCCCAATGAGTAAGCATCGTTGGCATTTCATAAGAACACAGTACTTACAAAAACCAACCACGATGGAATTTTCACTGAAGTGTGTCCTCTGAATTTACAACTATTCTGTCATTTCAAAACTTCCAAGCAGATTTTCATGGTATGTGTGTTGAGCCACTTTCTAGCAAGATGTTTAATCAATGACAGGAGTTGTTGAATCAGTGTATTTTGTTAGCATGACATTAATATTAATCAAATGTTCATTAAAAAGAAAAAAATGGATCCTTAAGAGCCCCAAACCAAGGGCTCCAAGTGCACTGCCATTGAGCTTCCCCCTAGCAGGTGCTGCCTCCCTGGGAAGCTTCGTCAGACAAACTTGTGTTAGTGGAAAATATCCTACAAGTTCTTGGAACACACATTATTTCCTCCGAAATAATAACTTGAACTGAAAAGGTCTACTGTGTTCGATTTCTCCTCCACTGAAAATGAGAACATTTTCTCCATCTCCGTAGATCAGCTTTGCTGGGTTGTACATATGTCTCCTCAATCCTGCCAGATAATGGAAGGAGAAAAAAAAAATTAATGTACCAGATCTTTTCAGTCTATACATAATGTCCAAGAGAAAACTCTGACTCTATCCTTTTTCTTTTCCCTGGGAGGAACAAAAAGTAAAATTGGGACTTTTTAATAAAGGAAAATTTTAACTGAGATGTGAGGGTTTTCCCCTTTTATCAGTTGAAGAATCCCATAAGGAAAAGGTTTTCAAAGATAATCGATGTATGCACTGAATTCCAGAGCCAGTTACATTAATACCAGTAAAACACTGTATTTTCCACTGGCTATGCAGGGAGCATTACATTCTTCATTAGAAGGGTTTGAACCATCAGAATTGATTTTAATCTGCGCAGAATAGCCTTCTTCTGCCTAGCTCTGCCCTGCGCTTTCCCCACTTTGTCTGCGATGCGACACCCTGCCACCTTCCCCTGATTAGCAGGCAGGGTGGTACTTTATTGCCAGCATTAGCTTCCCAGCACAGATCCTGGGGCCTTGCGGAGGCAGGGGCGCTCCCGTCTGCTCACCATCACCAGCATTTCGAACAGCCCAAGTGAGAGCAAGGACTCCTGAATGGGCTGGCCCCAGACTCTTGGGGAGGGGGACCCAGAGGATACATTGTGTAGCTCCCATAGCGTGATGCTTTCTTGCATTAAAACAAAGGAAATCCAGCTCATGGCAGGCAGCATTAGCAAACACTGGAATTCACCCCCTAGTGTAAAACACATAGAATTTGTGTGTGCATATCTGTGTGTGAATGCGATATGCACAGGCAGGTAGCCAGGGACACACAACACACACACACACACATTAAGAAATACATAATGGAAGTAAGGAAAGGGAACCCATCCGGAGACAATCAATAGGGGGGTTGGGTTCTAGAAGCCTTACAGAATACCAGGACCAGATGGGCCAGAACTGGGCTGAAGGCACCACTGCTGCCCAGCGGGCCCTCGAGGCTGAACCTCCTGCAGGACAGATGTGACCAAGGCCAGAGAGGGCCGGAAATGCACCCTCAACAAACAGACCCCACGGCACAGGCGTTGACGAGGAGATGACCTGAGCAAGGATGAGATCGCTATTTTATGGGACTGCCCAGGTGGCTCGGTGGTAAAGAATCCGCCTGCCAATACAGGAGATGCAAGAGATGTGGGTTTGATCCCTGGCTCGGGAAGATCCCCTGGAGTAGGAAATGGCAACGCACTCCAATATTCTTGCCTGCAAAATCCCATGGACAGAGGAGCCTGGTGGGCTACAGTCCATGGGGGTCACTGTTTTATAAATTAAAACCATTTTGGATGTTTCAACCACATAAGCTTCACTTATCTGTTAATCTTGACAGAACTTTTTTTCACTAAAATAGTATAAATGTCTTCAACATGTAAGGTTTCAAAGAGAAGCAAGCTAAATGTTATAACAGACACATCAGGTGAGGCCAGTTCAGGTGATGTGGACAATCGCATGTCAATCAAGAATTAGGAGCAAATCTATCCGGGTGTTTATTCATCTCTTCCCCAACTCAGAGCACCACCTCACTGTGCGAATACGTTATGGACTGGACGTTATTTATATCTTTCACCATCAACATTTTCAATAAATTTCCTCCTTTTTACAAAGAGTTCTAGATTTTATAAGGCAAAAGTAAATGTCAAGAAAATATCTGACGTTTGTCTTTCCTCACGTACAAAGTAGTTTAAAGCACGTGTGTGTGCGTTCAAAAGAGTAAAGCATGGAAGTGAAATTCAAATGACATGGTCGTGCTGCTCGCCAGACAGCCTGGGAGTTCAAGGTCAGGGATTCTTTGGCTGGGTGACTGTCCCCATTGTCCATCAGTCACCCATCCGCAGCCACCTGCTGGTCAGGCAGGAACCTGGACTCCAGGGGCACCACCAGCCCACTGCCTGCAGCTTCAAAGGTCAAAAAGTGTCCTCAGGAGGGACACCTATGACCAAGGTCTTTCCTGATATATTTGGATCCTCTGAATTCTGAGAGCAACTCTTGGCATCAGTGGTTAGAGGGGCTCAAGACGGTACAGACTGTCGAGTCTATAATAGAAACGGAGCCGTGCACGCTGCCTCCTTCAGCTGAATCACAGTTTATCATACTTAGATCTTCTTAAGTGGTTTCAGTATTGACCGATTGATTTCAAACTCATTTTATGGAAATCTTGCTGTTTAATTAGATGGCTTTTCAGTGCCTGGCAGTCCTGCTTTTCATTAATAACAAGTGGTGTCCTGGTCATCGGAGAGGCTGTTATAAGTTTTAAAAGCCTACTTCATATATAGTCGATCAAAAGCCGGAGACAGCCCAGCCCGGCTGCTGGATCCACACACGTGGCCGCCTCATCAATTAGGAGCAAATGGCCAAGAAAAGATGTGTTCTTAGCATCTGAGTAAATAATGGAGACGGATAAATGAAATTTACTAAATCAAGATGAAATACATTTCTGAGCCTGTGTCAGCCTTGCTCTCAGTCAGAGAATGGGAATAAAACTGATCGACCGGCCACGACGCGGGAGCAGAGGTCTCCATCGGAGGCAACTTATACTTCAGTTAATGGCGTGTTTTAACCATAGGACAAGGGCAATATTATCTCCACGGCATCACCCGAGTTATTTTTTGGTTCTAGACTGGTTCCTCTCCTCTCTCTTTCTTCTGACAATATGCTGAACGTCAGGGTGGAGTCAAAATCAAGGGTTTCTTAAATATCCCCTGAGACATATCAAACATAATCTTTGATTGGCTCAAAAAAAAAAAAAAAAATCTTGTCCTCATGGGATGCTTGGGTTCTGCACGTATATATCCTGAGGAGAGGTGACCATTCCCCGTATCCACTGGTACCTTGGCATGGCAGCTCCCATCCCAAACACCTCGTGGCTCCAAAGCTTCACATACACTTTCCATTTCAGTGACGACAAAACACTTTCTCTGTATCTCCCTAAACTGGGATTTTTTGATGGCAAGAAAAAGAACAAACCAGGGCGACCCTCTAAGCACCATGAGTCAGCCTGGTGCAGGCCTGTGGGCTCCTGGTGTGGGTTTCTGCAAGCGCTCATGGCCGGGCACCAGGCAAGGGCTTCTCGCTGGTTACTTCCTCTGTGCCCAATTCTGGGCACCGCCAGCCTCATGCTGCAGATAAGGAAACCGTTTTCCTTATGCTTTAGAAGCCAAGAATAAAGGTGCAGGAGACAGCTTCACGGCAGCAGAGACAAGAACATTCCTACAAACCAGAGTCTGGATGAGAGCTCTGGGCTGAAACTTCTGCTTCGGGCAAACCAAGAATGTAATGTGCGGAGGAGCTGTAAATAGAGTTTGTGCCCACCAGTCACGTGAACTGGATGATCATTGCCGATGAACTGACCACTCCGTTGCCAAGGGGCAGCTGGGGATGAGGGAGAGGTCGAGGAGCTGTCCCTACTGGTGGCAGAAAGCCAAGCGTGACCAGAGGACCTGGAGAGTGGTCTGCAGACTGTCCTTTCCTCTCCTGCCCCCCGGCCCTGATTCTCGCGTGAAGGACGACCTCCCACCAGACCTACCCTGTGCTCACGGCTGGCGCCTCAGCGGTGCGGGCTGGGGCCTTATTAAAAGATTCTAGTCTGGGCCGCGGGCACTCCGGGTGCCTCCGCAGGCACTCCGGACAGCAGACGAAGCGCCTGTCATCCCCCAGGGCCGGCGTCTGGCCGCCCCATGAAGAGCCGGAGACCAGGCTCAGTCCTGCCCCCGCCAGGAAAGAGCCAGTACTGCAGCCTTGGCCTCTGCACTTTCTGAGATTCACAAGGCTTTTGCCCAGGTTTCCATTCATTTTTTGCTTCAGCTGGATTCCTTATGTGAACCACAGAACGCAGAAAAGATTCGAGTAGCTGCTTCTCAAGTCCAGCAAGGAGCCGTTTTCCCTGCGCAGAACTCAGCTCTCACCAGGTGCTGGGAAGCCAGAAGTCCTGCGGCGGCCCCTGAGAGTTCTGCTGAGGGCTGGAAGCACAGCGCCCGGCCAGAACCAGAGTCAGGGTCCGAGTCCAGGGAAGGAGCAAGGGAGGCTCTGGGGGAGGATGTGGCCAGCTGTCAGCACGTTCCGTCTCTTTCTTAGGTCTCAAGAGCTTCACTGTCCGACTCCCCTCACTTCACAGCGGACCCGCTTCTCAGAGGAGAGCGGGAAGACCGGGGTCCTCCCAGCCCGTGCCTCCCGGCGGCAGGTGTTGGAGCTGGGATAAGGTGCGCGAGGTCCACGTGGGCGCCGCGTCATCCTGCCAGTTCTACCATCGCTGTTGTTTTCAGGATGGCCATCACCACGTTGGAGAGGAAGNTGTGAACGAGATGGTGTACTTCATTACACAGACATGCTGGTCAACGGTGGATGTGAACAAGATGGTGTACGTCATTACACAGACATGCTGGTCCATGGTGGGTGTGAACGAGATGGTGTCCTTGGTCGTGGTGGGCTCTTGGTCAGTGCAGTTCTGCCTTAAGCTTCTTGTGAAATAGATTGGCCCCTCTCTGGCCTCCGACCTTCCCTTTCTGCCCGTGGTCACATGGCTCATCCTGTTGTGCACCTTGGAATCTTGAGTTTCCTTCACTGTCTTATGAAATTATTCCTTTCCAGGACAACAGCATTCCACTCTGTGTTCTACTTTGAGTTCTGTGCTTTTCTTTTTGCTCTGCCTGCGTTCTGCAGAATGTTGGCTTTCAAAGGCATCTGTGTCTGAACCCTTGGAGCCTGTAAACAGGTTAAATTGCAGGGTGAGGGGATTAAGGCTGCAGATGGAATTAAGCCTCTAACCAGATGACCTTCAAGTAGGGACACAGGCTTGGATTATCTGAGTGGCCCAACATAATGACAAAGGTCCTTCCTAATGTGAGGGGGAGGAGGGGTCACTGTCAGAGAGATGCTGGGAAGAAGAATGGGACTCTCGTGCTGCCTTTGCAGACAGAGGAAGGGGCCGCAAGCCGAGGAGTGCAGGCACCTCTAGAAGCTGGAGTAAGAAGTGGATCCCCCCTCCCCTGCCCAGAACCTCCAGAAGGAGCCCAGGCTTTCAGACACCTCGATGGCAACCCAGCCAGACCCCCGGGGGCCCCTGAGCTGCAGAACTGGAAGATACTCGGTGCTTGTCACTGGAAAACACCAAGTTTGTGGTGCTGACAGCAGTTAGGCTATGAACGCAACACCTCTGTAGCAACTGCTTCTAGGTTACTGCCAGTCCTTTTTAATCCCCTTGAATCCACCCTGTGTATATTTAAATTAATGTTTTAAATAATGCTGTTCATATGCACTGGTCAAGGGCCTTCAGTGACCTCCCATGGGCTCTTCGGTACAAGGAAAATGTCTTCATCATAAAAGGGGGCTCCTAGTTTAATATGAACCACGCAGCTGCGCTGAAAAGTCTGTTCTTGTCCATAGACATACTTCCCCCTCTGCCTCACCCTCATTCGTAAGTCTCCCCAGTAACTCACCATCAAGTCCCATAGAATCTCCTTCATATTCCATGGAGCATCTCTAACTTCTCCCACCTAAGCAGGGGGCTGGTTATGCTTTCATGTACATATACACACTTATAGGAAAAGCTGGTCTCTGCCTGGTGCTGCAAGCCCAGCAGCGGCTGCTTGCTGAAGATATAAAACAACCAGCTACACGACTATGGCAGCAGTTTGGAGGATGTAGAAAGAAGAAACCTGTGTTCTAGGGTCTAAGCCCAAATTGCACCGTTATTAAGAATCCTTTACTTGCGTGTAACTTCAAGTGATTGCATTTTGTGTCCTTTGGTGATCACAGTTCTGAAAACATAACTGTAACCACGTGCATCTGATTTATTTTGCTCTGTCCACCTCCACCCTACTATGTGTACATCACGGTGCATACACACGTTCGTACAGCACAGCAGCGATGCGTGTTTTGTATATCCAGCTAATGACCAGAGCAGTCGGGCACCTTGGTGGGGCAGGACCGCCCCTTCCCACAGGGAGCTGGTCTTCTCGGGTCTCTGTCAGATGCTCGACTGTTCCTCCTCCATCCTCGGGAGGTGTCGCCTTGCACATCAAGGCGATGAACACCAGTAGGTCCCTACCGTGGATGTGGGAAATGATCCTTCTCTTTATCCTCACTCTTGACCAAGGTTATTCTCTTTATCATGCGCAGATTTTATTGAGTGGTGCCAAGTGAGATGAATAGGAGCAAATAATGACAGTGCCGCAGTGATGAAGTGTGGGGCTGGGGTCGCCCAGGCTTCACATGGAACAAATTGAGTCGCATCTACGGCTCATCCATTATTTAGGGGTGATTGGCCAGGCTTGGCTTCTATAGATCCGATCATCATTCAGATGTCCATATTTAATATGTAACATAAATTTCTCATTTGGATGTCGATGGCTTGTCACTGCACAACAACAACGCATAAAAGGAGAGGTAATGTATGGATTCTCAGAAATATTTGACATAAATAAATATGTAAAAGGGAGATAATAAAATCTGTGTCTGTCTGCCTGCCAGCGAGCCTTCATGTCAGACTGGACAGCTCCATCTAATACCGCGATTTTATGCAGCTGGATCCTATGAATATTGGCCTGCACGCTGGAGATTAAGGCACAGCAGATGTTTCTCTGCAGGCTAACAAATATATCACCCCTGATAACGGATGACAAATGTTGTTCCATATTGTGTCAGACAAAACCGGGGCTCTTGTAAAACAAGTGTTACAGCTGGAATGGGGTCTTTTAACACAGTTACCTAAGGAGAAGAAGCGCAGACGCCACCCGCCCTGAGCTGCTTCCAGCACACCCAGTGGCGGTGGCGGCCTCCCCGCCGGCCGGGGGCAGGGATGCAGGGCAGAGGTGCTGGTAACTGAGAGCAGGCGCGGCTCCCAGGCATGCCGCCCGCCCCCCACGACCAGGGCTCCCAAGCCCGACTTTGCAATGAGCTCCCCCCGAGTGAGTCATCCGCGCAGTTCTTTCCACGAGGGCCCAACAGCAGAGACGGGGCGCACGGTGATGTGAGGAGGGTCGTGGAGGCGGGGACGCAGAGCCGCTCACACGCGCTCATCGCTTATTCACTGTGCCGGTTCCGCGGCAGCGGCTCGGTTTACAAGACAGGGAGAGTTAAATGTCACCCGGAGAAGACAGACACAGGCAGCGCGGCCTGTGTATGAAATACGACACCAGGGTAATCAACAAGCTTCGTGGCCCCATCCCGCATCTCCTTTTGGTCACTTGGCCTTCGGACGCTGCCCTGGTGTCCTCCACCCGCATCTCAGCTGAGTCGGGGAAATAGTGACTCCTCCCTCTTTACACATTTGTTGATTAAGTCTGTGTCTTTTCTCTCTATCCTTCTGGCAAAAAAATAATGAATTCTGTTCTATAACTTTCACGACAGGCAGACTTCCATGCAAGTCAGCAAGGCTGGAGTTTGTCTTGACATGTTTCTTCATTGCTTTCTCCGGACCATCCACCCACCATGCCAGGAGTCTTCTCTTTCACTTACGAAGATGCTGAGGAGGACCCCCGGGCCCGCGGCCACGTCTGGTTGCTTCCCGATTCCTCCATGAGCCCCCTCCACCACCCCACTCCTCACGGAGACCCTGCTTTCCAGACTCCGTATTTTCCCCGAGCAATTCCACACAACGAGATGGTAACAGTTGTTTGTCTGATAAAGCACGTACTATTTAGAACACAGATGTTTGATTATTATTTATTTCTCTCTGAAGCCCACTAATTCAGTCCCAAATGATCTCTTTTTCCCTTTTGCTTAAATTTAATTTGGAATGTATGTTGTTGGTAAGTGACAGACAGTTTAATTATTAATAGGATCCTGGAATGTGATGCACCGGCGTTTTAAATTCTTTGGGGGCCCAGCCACCACCACCTCCTTCCTGCCGTGTGCTTCTGGGACTTGAGGATGAGCACAAAGGTAATTACCAGGCAGAGACAATTCTACGTGGTTCCTCGTCTGCATCCCGCCTGCGACTGTATCAGGAGCCTCTCACTGCACGTGAACCAGGGAGGCCTTCAGCGTGTTCCTTTCTCAGGGGCAAGGGTGTTTATCAGTATGTGTGTGTCTGCCGGCTTCCACAGGCAGGTATAGCCTGGGTATAGCATCTGGAGTCACAGACAAGTTCAAGGAAAATCGCCGCCTGCCTGCGTACCTCCTAGAACATTAGCAGGGAAACCGCAGGACAGCAGGTTCTTAGAAGGAACAGAGTAAAGAAGAGGGGAAAAAAAAAAACCCAAACGGTGGAGAGGGTCCCTGAGAACAGGGCAGTCAGTCAGCTGGTTTCCCGGGCTTGTTAGCGCCTCTGGAGCTGGTGTGGTGAAGCGACTCCAGTTTGATCCCTGTATGTGCCAGTTAGTCTCACAGTCTGCCTCTGGAATGGCAGCCAGCAGCCTCGCAAATGTTCACCACTGGTCAGGGGAGGCCGGGTCCCAGCAGTGGTTAAGAGGCAGCCTAGCTCATCCTCCAACAGGGTGGGGAAGCAGAGCCCGAATCTGCTGCAAGGGGCAGGGTCTGGCCACTGGTGGAAGGGCAAGCCCCCCGTGTGGGTGGGCAGAGCCTTTCAGTCTGCGGATCGTCACAGAACTACAGCTTTTTAAAAAATTTTCTTGAAATATAGTTGATGTGCAATGTTGCCTTAGCTTCAGGTGTACAGCATCGTGCCTCGGATATGCGGGTATGGATTACTGTGTCTCTTCTGTTTTAGATTCTTTGCATTACAGGTTATGGCAGGATGTTGAGCAATGTTCCCTGTGCCACACAGGAGGTCCTTGTTGGTCACCTGTTTTCTAGATAGTCATGTGTGTATGTTCCTTCCCGTCTCCTCATTCATCCCTCTGCCCCAGTAACTGCCGTTCTGACCCCTCCCATGATCTTTGTGCACATTTTCAGAATCACAGGCACTCCATCTTCTTTTTGGAGACAGGAGCTCCCAAGACCATCTGACTGCTCCTATCCATGTCCCAAGCCCACCCACGTCCATGCCGAGGCTGCCCTGGGTTCCTGACAAAGGCTGTGACATTAACGAGCGCCCGGATGATTGAAGAAAAACCTGGAAAGTTGTTCGTGTCTCCACAGTGGACCTGAGCCTCACCGTTGCCTGTTTCCCTTGAAGCCGAGGCCGTCTTGCTCACCAGGGCTCCGGCCTCAAGCAGAGACAGGCACAGCCGCTGGAGATTTGAACGTAAGTTATGTGAAGATTTTGGGTGTCTTGAGGACAGTGGGGTCCCTCGTGGCGAAAGGGGCATGAAGGGAAGAGAGGGGGATGGAGACTCGGAAGTTCAGTCTTGTTTAGACTGTACGGCAAGGAGTGTGCTCAGGAAGATGAGCTCAGGATGACATCACCGTTAAGCCAGGAGCCTGAGTGGTTCTCTGAGGGCCTGGGCTCCCAGAGGAGACAGAAGCCGCAGAGGAGAGGCTCCAAGGGGCCCTGAGCCCAGGCCTGCCCGGGCATGCGGAGAAGGCAGTGTGGCCTCCGACAAGAGTGACCTGCTCTCCGTCCAGCTGTCAGCACTGGGGGCCCCGCGTGAGGTCAGGGTCAGCACTGGGAGAGCATGTTTGTTTGTGGACCATCCATGTCCTCCCGTTCTGCCCTGGTGAGTGTGGTCACCTATGTGACCTGCTCAATTAAACACTTTGCATAGGTGTTTTGGGTGAGGTGAGGTGAGGAGGTGAGGTGAGGTGAGGTGAAATCACTCAGTCGTGTCCGACTCTTTGTGACCCCGTGGACTGTAACCTACTAGGCTTCTCCATCCATGGGATTCTCCAGGCAAGAATACTGGAGTGGATTGCCATTTCCTTCTCCAGGGGATCTTCCCGACCCAGGAATCGAACCCGGGTCTCCCACATTGGAGGCAGACAGTTTAACCTCTGAGCCACCAGGGAAGTTACATAGGTGTTTTACAATGTAAAATGCCCCCAAACTGGCAGCCACTCTTTGCAAATGAGGACTCAAACTTCAGTCATATTTAAACTCTATAGATCTTGGTATGACATCTTTATACCACTGGGTCTTTCTACTTTTATATTTCCTAAATATCAAAGTATGAAATCAGAGAGTGAGTTTTTCTAAGGGGTTCAACTGGAAAGTGGCACGGCGTGTAGAAAGTGAGGCGAAAGGGCAGAACTCTACAGAGATGTCAACCAGGGGTTGCAAAGAGTCGGACGTGACTGAGCGACTTCCACTACAAAGATGTCGTATTTGAATGGCTGGCGTCTTCCTACTTGCAGGAAAATGCTGTTCATGACTCAGGTTCATGTCCAGTTTTAAAAAACTTCCTCTGGCTTCCAGCCTTCAAAGGTCTGGTGTGCTATTCCTTTTCCGATTCGTTTCCTCCTGTGGGAATGCCCTATATGCTTTTTGAAGTAAGTTGCTTTGAATGAGAGAATAGTACTAACGTAGTAATTAAAGAGCCCACTAAGCCGGGGGTGAGGGGTGGGGAGGGCAGGGCAGGCTTCTCAAAGAGCTGTACCGCCCCCAGCTTGAAGAGGGCACCTGGAGTTCTTGAGCTGGGGGTTTTGAATCTCGGAGAAACTTGCTGTGTTTACCAGGAACGAGACACATCCATAGGAACTCAAGTGTAATGTCTCTGTGCTGTGACTAAGGTCAGGCGAGGTCTGCCTGTTCTAAAGTGTTCATTGTTTTTGCCACTGGTAGTTTGATTCAATATACTTTTCCTAATGCTGCTAATTTTTTTGTTTACTTCTCCTGGTTTAAAAAAAAAAAAATCCATGAACAAAGAAAGAGCAATACTCTTTAATGAGCACCTTCTTATTAAGTAATGTTTGATTATGGAAAAAAACCAGAAAACACTAACTGGATTCTGGAGCCAGAGTACCCTGACTTTGAACACAAAATATGGTGAGTTTGACTTTACTAGAACCACGTGAGAATATTTACTTTTACTTTTTTCTTTTGCTAACTACCACGTCTAAGAGAGTTTACAAATATCAGGTTATTTTTAAATCCTGTGTAGATGTTCACATAGCTGGGAAATGATAAGCCATTCCTTACTAAGAAGTCTGGGTCCACACTCTTTTGAACCCCAGAATCTCTGTCAGCAGAGACGGGAGGTGAAGTCACTTGGATGGAGGTGTCTCTACAGGTACCATGGAGCTGTGGAAGCGCTGGCGACATGTGTGGTTCCCGCCACTTGCTAAGACATTTTCCCAGGAGCCAGTCTCTCCCCGAAAGGAAACCTGATTTGAAGAGTCCCCGTGGGAGCCGAGACGCTGAGTGGAGACCACCCAGCTGCAGTGTGCCTCAGAGACCACCTGTGTCTCGGGTAGGTACCCTCGTGATGGATGGAGCAAGCGCTACAAGAACACAGTCTACCTCGAAAAGTCACTGCAAATAATCAGAGCATGACAGCAGAGTATAGAAATTCAAGGGACGAGCGCATGATAAGTCGATAAAATGTGTAATATCGTGTTTTAAAAATCTCCACATCTTTTATTCTTGTTCAGCTACATTACTTTAAAAAACTTTCATAGTCTCATAGCTACTTTAATTCACATATCGTCATGGTTGAAACATTACTGAGACTGACTTGAAATGCTATGTTATGGTACGTGCTGGTTTGCTTCTTTTTTCCTGAAGTTGAGGAGCTACAGTTTGGTGATCTCTACAAAGGATCCTTGCCCAGGACTTACATTCCCTTCAGTATGTGTCTGGGATGGTTTTGAGGAGCTGTCTAGTCACAAGCTTCCACGAGAATCGGTCCCCAGAATGACAGACTGCTAACATCTAAAGCCATTTCCCCACGAGAGACCCCAGGGGAGCAGGGGGGACCTGTAAAACTCGTTCAGAGTCCCTGGAACGTGAGCCCTCCCTTTATGGAGTGTCAATGCAGGCAGTTACATTCAGGCAAACTCGGGTCGTGGTTCTCGTGGAGGTTGTGTTCATCTCACAGAAATAAAATGTCACTGTGGCCAAGCTAAGCCATCTTCAATCCCCAGCCCCTCATCCCCTCTCGATGTACCTGTAAACAGGAATCCCCACAGAAATACACATGTTTGGTAAATGATCACCGATTCCTCAGTTGTCATATCCATTCACTAAGGATTCATTCAGCTAACAATTGAAAAGGCAATGTTATTTTTCACAGACTACTATGACCGTAACTACCATAACAGCATATCTGTGCAGTCAAAGCTATTTTCTGTGAAATTAAAGCACCGATTTTACCACCCAAGTTTTTCCCACTGAAATGATCTAAGAATTACAGCCTAACACCTGTGTTAACAGCTATTGTCTTGTATACAGTAGGCCTTCTGAGAGTGAGTTCTTTGTCACTTCCTTCCCATTTTGAGTGCCTTTGTAAGCTGTGTTTTCTTATGATCTTTTTTGCTTTACTGGACAAACTTGAAAATCAAAGAAATTGAACTTCAGTACTATGGGTAAAAGCAGAAAGTAATGATTCTACCCTAAAAAACATGATTATGCCAAAGCAAAGGCCATGCCATATTTTAAGAGCATCCTTTCTCACATAATCCATCAGTTTGAGAAGATTATGAATAACTCAGTACAGACATATACATGGCTCATAGATACCACACTAGCCTTTGCCGAAGGAGTTGGTGCTTTTCAGAAAATCATGAGAAACAAATTGTACTTTTGAGGTGACTTCTAATTCTGCTGCTCACAGCTGACAGGATCATACTTTCCTCACCTGGACCTCAACATTTCTGCTGGAGGAAATAACACATTTTATGTCTATCTTGTGTATGAAAACAAAATGTGAGAACATAATTTCAGCTCTGAAATGCCTAGAATTAAGGTATACCTTTCCACTGATATAAAGAACTCCCCAAATAATCTTTGGTCAGTTTTGACAACATTGAGACGGGGAAAGGACAAGGTCATTCTCTCTAAACATCTTCTTACTCTCCAGTGGAAAACACTGAAGTGACAGATTAATCATTAGCTTATATTAGTTTTCCAAATTTGATTTCCAGTTTTCAGTCCACCGGTAATGGGAAATCTTAAGCCATGTAGAGGGAATGAACTCGTAAATGATTATCTGATCTTATTTTACTGATTTTGCTGTTTTCATTAAACAGTAGAACTATTAGCTTCTTCTCATGATGAAGGGGCTGGTTTCAGAAAGAAAAGCATGCTATTTCAGCTGTGTTCCCGTGACGATGGGGAAGGCGAGTCCCTGCTCCAGATTGGGTGGCCAGGACATGGTCCTCTGAGCCGGAGAAGTGCCACCTTTGCACATCAGGCTGCGTTGTTTTGTCTCCTTTAGATAAACATGTTTAAAGGCAAAATAGAGGAGCTGTTGATCTGGAATTAGATTCTAGCAGCATATTGCCGTGTTAGCTCAGGCCAGACCCCAGCCTTCTGGACCTTCAGGCTCCTACCTGAGCGAGGCAAGCGAGGCCTGTGCCCATGCTCCCTGACCAGAGGGCAACCCCAGATGCAAGGCCTTTGTCAAACATCCCTCTAGGCTCCAGCCTGTGCCCGCTTTCCAGCTGGCATCACAAGACTTGAAAAGGTCACTGTTTCTACTCTCATGTCCGTTTGAGGCCTTAATGCAGAGTTCTCTTTGCTGGCTCTTTAGTCCTGATGTCTGCAAAGATATGATATTCCTTCCATTCTGCCATGACGACACGCTGATGAAGAGGAAAACCGTAAGGAGAACAACGTGAGGAGGAGGACATGATGGTTTTAATTAAGCAGAGGATGAGGAGGGAGCGGAGGGCGCTGATGACAGCAATAGTTAAGAGCTGCAAAGAGCTTGTCAATTACCTCATGTAGGTTACATGACATTTTGGAAGATTTTTGTTCAGATCGCCCCACACTCTATGAACTTCATTCCTGCTTTATTTGCTTGGAATGTCAAGTGTAGGTAAACTTGGGAAAACCAGTGTTATTTTCTCTGCCAGCCCAGGGTGGTTATTCTCAACATCTGCCCCCATAAGACGTGAGCATGATGTTGCAGCTTCTCACAATCCAACCGACTCTGCAAGGATGTCACACAAAATAACCAAGTCCCAGAATCCTTCTGGAAATCTCATGTTTTTCATAAAATTAAATCTTGAACTCACAGTTCCTTGATCTTAGAAAATAATGTATGCACTCCAAAAATCAGAGCTTTGTCTTATCTCCATCTATTGAAGGCATCCAGGGTTACTTTTGCTTTTCTATCGCAACTCTTTCTATTTTTGTCTCTTCATCTTCTCTGCTGCCCTTTACCTCTGATAGACTCCCAAACACAGTTGACTCTTGAACCACACTGTTTTGAAGCACACAGGCCCGCTTAGATGCACATCCTTTTAGTAAATACTAAGAACATGATGGTTGACTGTATCTGAGAACGAAAACCTCTGATGTGGAGGAGCCAAGGGTCTGGGAGGAGCAGTGTTTATGGAGGTCAGACTGTGAGATTAACCACGGACTTTCCACTGCACAGGGAGCCACACCCTCACCCCCCACCATGCTCAAGGGTCAACTGAAATTAATAACTTGGGGCCTCTTCCATCCAAAGTGGCTCCTTCTGCAGCCATACTCTGTCATGGGTCCTGTCCATCCCGTCCAACAAGGGTCTGGAGAGAAAGATTGGGGGTCACTGAAGATCTTGTGCGAGGGCCTCCTAGCCACACAGGAGCTGGGGGTCCTCTCTTCCTTCAAGTGCTGTCTCGTGTGCTCAGCTTCCTCTCCTCTCTGGAGGCAGATACAGAAAACGAGGGTATCAGACAAGCTCAGACTCCATCTCAGGATCATGAAGAGGTGAAGTCAGCAGTGTGAATGGGCAGAGGGGTGTGAGTGTGGACAGGAATGGTGTGGATGGCCAGGAGGTGAAACCAGGGATGCAGGATGCACCCCTGACTCCCCTAGATCCCTCATGGCCCCCAGGATCCAGTCAGTGGGCATGAGACACACATTTATATCTGCTGTTGCAGGTCAGGGAACACGCCCTGACAAGGCAAACATCCCCAAGGCCCTTAGCCACGTGCCTGCCACTGTGGACATAACGGGGTCAGACCCATCATCAGGGTGAATCAGCAGGTCCTCACCCCTCCTCACCTCAAGTGCACACTTAGGCCTAGAGGTGAGCAGAGCTGTCCTGAAGCTGAGGCTAGGAGAGCCTGCCTTTCCCATTGGGCCTGAAGATGCTCATGATGTCCTGGGGGCTTTGTAAAGATGAAACCAGTAGCCACTTACACCCCTTGTTGAGGATGATGACCGTGGTGCCTCTATTACATGGACTGGGGAAAAAAACAAGACATGTGACTGGTCTCCAACATGTCATCATGGATTAAATAAATACATTTTAAGGTGTCTCATGGGCTTCCCTGATGATTCAGCAGGTAAAGAATCCACCTGCAATGCAGAAGATGTGAGTTTGAACGCTGGGTTGGGAAGTATTCCGAGCAAGTATTCTTGCTTGGAAAATCGCATGGACAGAGAAGCCTGGCAGGCTACAGTCCTTGGGGTCACAAAGAGTCAGACACAACTGAGTAAGCACAACACAGCACGTTATCTCATAGTGGTGGAGAACAATATTAATATGGCTACTGTGGAACTTCTGATAACTGACAGTTACTGAAATTAATAGTCCAGAGCACACGTTTAAGGAAATAGATGGCTTTAGAACTTTCATCCCAAGAACATGCATCTAAGTTTCTAAACTATATTTATAATACAAAGCTCATCCAAAAACAGTTAGCTAAACATTTTGCTGTTTTCTCCCACCTTTTGTGTTATCTTCATTCTTAAAATGGTAAGTGTAAGGGGAATATTATTTAAAATTAAAATATATTCAGGAAAGATTAAGATTCTAAAATCGCAAGGCTGGCTTATGCTCTAGGCATCTGAATCTTTTCTTTAAATCACAGGTTTGCTATTGTGAATAGCAAATGGCAAGACACTGGCTGGTGGAGGGGGGCAGGGCGAAGTGGGGCAACCACACAAAATCTCAGCCCGTTAGCCCCTCCCCTTCATGCCCTGTGGCCATGAGGATTACATGAATAAACAGTAATTTTTAAAAAACCCTTTCTCTTCCTGCTTCCCTGGTGGCTCGGACGGTAAAGAATCCGCCTGAAATACCGGAGACTGGGATTTGATCCTTGGATCGGGAAGATCCTCTGGAGAAGAGAATGGCAACCCACTCCAGTATTCTTGCCTGGAGGATCCCATGGACAGAGGAACCTGGTGGGCTCCCGTCTGTGGGGTCACAAAGGGCTGGAGTGGCTTTCACTTCTCTCTTCGTGTAGGGTGAGAGTTCCCAAGGGAGATGCCTCCACCAGCTTATAACTGGATCAACAGCCTTCACTTTCTCAAAGTGTTTCAATTTTATGACATTCTCTGTGTTTATTAAGTCCTACACAGAATTCTTCATTGTGTATGCTCAGGTCATATTAAAATGTTCGTAATGATGACAATAAGATACACAAAAATATTAAGTCTCAGTGGAGAAGAGGAGGAGAAGGTAGGACAGGACTTTTTCTTAAAAAAAAATCCAAATATTATAGAGAAAACATATTTTTTTTTATCATTGTGAAAGACAACAAAACTGTACATTCCAAAGTACTCATTATTCAAAGTTAAAATTCTCTGTTGGGATTTTAATTTTAGGCACTAAACAAGTGACTTACTTTTTTCTGTGTTTACACAGATCAAAAAATAAGCATTGCCTCTGTTCATAAACACAGAAAGAACTTCCATCACTCCAGCCAAGACATCTTCACAATGGGTGCCAGGCTTCATGTTTAAATTGGTAATACTGCTGATTGACAGGCTGTAGACAATATGTGTTGATTTGTTTGTTGTTCATATTTTAAACCAGCTGCTCGTGTGTCCCAGGTCAGCAGTGTTACTGATCAGTGTTCTTGGGAACTGTTCATAAACACACAGAGCAGCACAGCTCATGAGCAAATCTGTAGCAAATATTATATCTAACTCACGTGGCTGGACATAGATCGGACAGTTTATTCTCAGGCAAATTCCAAATGCAAATTGCATTATAATCTCCCTCAAGGATTTTGTGTCTTAATAGTTCTTCACTCCTCCTCCGCCACCCACGGTCAGTGACCTAGATTTCTTCATCTAAACTGAGTTGTCCTCTGCAGAGGAGGGGATACTCCTGGTAGTGAGTTTATGCTGAGCTGTCTACACAGCCCACTTCATCTCACTCAAGAGTGTGGAGGTGCATTTACACAGGACTAGTCTGGTGGGCTGCCGTCTATGGGGTCGCACAGAGTCGGACACGACTGAAGCGACTTAGCAGCAGCAGCNGGGGATACTCCTGGTAGTGAGTTTATGCTGAGCTGTCTACACAGCCCACTTCATCTCACTCAAGAGTGTGGAGGTGCATTTACACAGGACTAGTCTGGTGGGCTGCCGTCTATGGGGTCGCACAGAGTCGGACACGACTGAAGCGACTTAGCAGCAGCAGCAGCAGTATGGGGTGAAGCCCGACTCAAATTTTCCAAGTCTGAAACTAAGAGGTGTCGGGACCATGGCTCACAACGTTATTAGGTCACATTATGAGACATGGTTTAGCACACCTGGCCCCTGGGTCACGTGACCATCAAGAGACAGACACACTGAAAATACGGATTGCTTGGAACAAGGGGAGGTGGGGAGGAGATTGAGCTGAGTTCTCTGTAAAACCCTAGACATGGCACTGGAAGATGACCAGCTCAGGACAAAGCAGAGGGTGAATTCTACTTAGGGGACAGGAAACTCCCACTTTGGCACTTTTGCTGAATTTCACTGAAGCCATGTCAGTGACATCGACCTTGGAAAAAAATCAGATCAGCTAATAAATTATCATGCCTTATTCTTTAAGTAGATATTCTAATGGTGCATAAATGTTAAAGAATCATGGTTGACTTCTCCACGAAGTTGTCACAAATGCTCTGGTGCTAAGTCACTTCAGTTATGTCCAACTCTTTGTGACCCCATGGACTGTAGCCCACCAGGCTCCTCTCTCCATGGGATTCTCCAGAGAATACTGGAGTGGGTTGCCGTTTCCTTCTCCAGGGGATCTTCCTGACCCAGTGATTGAACTCACATCTCTTACATCTCCTGTATTGGCAGGTGGGTTATTTACCACTAGCGCCACCTGGGAAGCCTAGTCCTCTAGGGTGAGGAGCATTCTTCCTAAACGAGGGAGTTTTTCTTACTTTCTATGAATACATAAACCAGGGTCTCACCTAGATCAGGTCAAAATAATAGAACACGCCGGCTGCAATGCCTTGTGTAGCTGGAAAGAAGTCAAGGCCACAGCTGACCCTTTACCATCTGAACAAAAGCAGATTTCACCTGGGCTCAGGGTGGAGAGAATTGGAGGGGCCTGGGGTGTCCCCCTCTGTGCTGAGGTTCACGGCGCAGGGAAGACCGAGGGTGGGTTTGAGGGGCAAATCTCCCCTGAACAAGCGTGATGATCAGTGTCTTCCCCTTTCTTCTACCTCTTCCTTTTTCGGTCAGAGCATCTTGGCACAACCAGCACAAACAAACTTTGTTAACAGCTTTAAACTTGGAAGCCTCCCTTTTTAAATATTTGCCGCTACATAATTGAAACAGCTGTTTTAATGAGGTACCTACTGTCATCATTTTACCCCGGCTGAGCTGGGTGACAACAAGCGGTAATAACGAATTCAATAATAATTAACTCGGGTCATCTGCTCATCTGTCACGGCCCATCAGCTTTAGGGAGAAAAATCCCAGTGAACTTGTCTCTTTTGTGAGTGTTCCAAAACTCTGCAATAAAATGCTTAGAGAGGACTCTAGGTAGCCCTTCAAAAGTTCTAAGCAAACTGGTAAGTAGGTTAATTAAATTTTATGCATGTTTAAATGCTAATGATTACATTCCTGACATTACAGTGTAATCTGATATGGAATGATGTCATGCAAGCAGTGGTTTTAGTGCCGAAACACAGCCCCTTCCCCACGTGGAGCGGAGGCTCTGGATCATTTATCGAAGGGCAGGAAGTTGACAGCTTCAGAAAGCCAGGTTTCACTCAGGTCCCTCAACTTGTCTGCTGCATGCTAATCAGTGGCGACGCAGCAAACAACCGCTCTAAACCCAGCAGCAAACCTGGAGGGTCATCAAGACGTCCATGTGTTTCTCTGCCCTGCTTCTCAGCTCCTGCTCCTGACTCTGCAGGGTGGAGGGGCACCCTGCGTGCTGGTCAGGATTGTGAAAATGAGAGTCAGGTCACAGTTCCTGCTTCCTGCAAAGCACACACCTTCTGCTATGCCCCCCACCCCCACTTCTTCTGTTACAGAATTTCACAAGACTGTCATATTTTTTGAGCATAAGCTTTTGCTTCTCTGTAAGATGTGAGGGATGGATCCATCTTGTAGGCGAATGGTCCAGCTTAGCTAGCAACGCAGGGCAGCCCTTCCCAAAGTGTCTGGGCACAGGGTCCGCCCAGGATCTGTGACGATGAGAAGAATGATCCTGTGGGTCTGGGCTCCTGCTGAGAGTCTGTGCTTTGTGTCTGCTTCCACCGAGGCTGGTCGGCTGGGAGGAGGGCCACACTTTGAGCATAACTTTGGTCAGTTCTGGACAAAAGGAAGCAGAAACACGAGAGAATCATCCCAAAGTTGGGGCCACCTTTCTCATCTCGATTCATTTGTCACTAATTATTGTCATACTTCTGGACAAAGATATTCAGGATTCCTACTGCCTGGGCAGAGTCTTTGGTTCTACACATGTTATTCAGCCTGACAAGCAACGATCTGCCCAGAGACTGGGGTCTCTGAGTCCCACCACGAAGCTAAATTTTACAGTTTCTGTTTTTTCCTCTAAAGGGCACTCAGATGATGAAGCACTTTGCTCTTTGGAATTATGTAGCGACTACAATATATTTACAATATTATATGTTCAATCAGAGTAGCAGCACTGCTCTTACAGTGATTAATAATTACAATAATAAAGGAGCACTGACGGTCATATCTTTTAGGAGCTCAGTTTTGATCCACATTTGAGAGAACTGAAACTAATAGCATGAACACAACGCCTTCTGATGTAAACAGTGACATTTCGACTTTAGTTAAGTGGTAAATTCTTGTTAATATCTCCACATGATGCTGAATTGTGAAGGAAAGTTCACAACACAGAAAGTTCACAGCCCACACAAACTATTATATATAGGATGGATAAACAACAAAGTCTGACTATACAGCACAAGGAACTGTATTGAATATCCTGCGATAAGCTATAATGGAAAAGAATAGAAAAAGAGTGTATATATATATATATATATGTTGTAACTGAATCAGTTGGCTGTATGGCAGAAATAAACACACCATTGTAAACCAATTATACTTCAATTAAAAATAAAGAAATAATTTATATCAAGTTAAAAGAAAACCAAACAGCCCATATGCTGCTAAAAAATTGCTGAAAATATGCAATTTATTTGAAACTAAGAATTATTGTAATGTAGGTGTTTTTCTCTTTCTCTCTCTTTCTCTTTTTTTTTTCCGAAAGAACAGTCAGCTCAAGCCTTCTGTGCGTGGGATTTGAACAATGATATTTAAGACAAACAGCACCAGCAGGGAAAACGTATGGCGAAATCCCCAGTCACTAGTAAATAACTCCCCTTGTCCTCATAGCTCTTCTTCCCGATACACCAGGAAGACCTTTGAAATGCCCCACGGGTTTCAGGGAGACCAAACTGAGCATGCAGCAGACAGGCTCGGCTCTCACCTTGGCTGGGAGTTTTGCCTTCCAGCACTGCCTGCTGATTTCATCAGCTTTTTGAAGAGGTTCAGAAGAGTGAGTAGTTTTGCATTTCAGCATTAGCTCAGGAAAAAGTGTCAAGTGACAAGCATTGTTCCCCTTGCTCTGCACATAAACAGAGGGAAACATCCTCAGCTTTCGTGACGGCAAAATAGAGTTTGAGGTTCCTAGCTATTTTCATTCAGGCAGATTATAGAAACTACAGTGTTACGGCAGAGAAGCTATGGGAATAAAAACGGACTTTTAAGAACCCAGAGCAAATCTCTAAATGTAAGAGCTAAACCATAAAACTCCCTGAAGAAAATGAGAAAGCTCCAGGGCATCGGGTTTGGCAATGGTTTCTTGCATACGACACCAAAAGCACAGGCAGCAGAAGAAAAACAGATATTGGACTTCATCGAAATTCTAATCCTTGTGCACACCCCAAGAGAGGAAAAGGTAACTGCAGAATAGGAGGGAGCACTTGCAAACTATATCTATTAATAATAAAGGGGGACTCTCTGGAATATATAAAGTACTCTTACAACCCAACAACAGTCATTTAAAAATTGGCAAAAGACATGAATAATTATTTTTTCAAATACATAAATGGCTAGGTCACCACATGAAAAGATGCTCAATATTGCTAATAATCAGAGAATTGCAAAACAAAACCACAAAGTACCCTTTACACCAAGTAGGATGGCCACTACCAAAAAACAAAAAAACAAGTGTTGGAGGAGGTGTGGAGGTGCTGGGACCCCTGCATTGCCGGTGAGAATGTAAAACAGTGCAGCTTCTAAGGAAGACAGTAGGGTGGTACCTCAGAAAATGAAATGTGATGCTAGCATATGACCCAGAGATCCCCCTCCTAAGTGCACACTTCAGAGAACTGAAGGAGGAACCTCAGCAGATATTGGCACAGTTTGTTCACAACAGGAATACCCATAGTACCCTGAAAGTGGAAACGACCTAATGCCTACCAGCTGATGAGTGGACAAATCAAGTGCGTGCATCCATACAATGGAATATTAAGAAATGAAATGCTGCTACATGCTGCTGTGTGGGTAAAACTTTATACATATTTATTCAAACAAATGGTGTTTCTTGATCTCCTGCATTGGGTCAGACACTCTGTGATAGACTCATGAAATAGAGACAAGCACAGCCCTTGCTCTCAGAAGGTTCCTTGTTGGTTGGAAAGCCAGTCACATCAGCAAAGAAATATAGGACAGTGCTCCAAAGATCCCTGCACCACAAAGGAAAGACCTCCACTGTTGAACCAGGGAGTAGAAATTCACTCATGCATTCATTCAGCGAACATTGACGTGCTCACCCGGTCCCAGGCACTGTCCTGGGTCCAAACGAAGAGCTGTCTTTTATGGAGCTTCTGGACAGCAGAGGAGATATTAATAGATATTAATAAATATTAATAGATATTTAAATATGTGATCACAATACCCACAATGCCTTATAAAATAGGCATGGGGATTGCATGTTTAAATATCCATTTAAACATATGTACTATGTAATATCTTTTTGTTTAAAGAAGAAAATAATGGCTACCTAATACCAGTAGCCTGCGTGGGCAAAGTCTTTCATGTAATATCTGGGCTTCCCAGGTGCTCAGGGTAAAGAACTAACCTGCCGATGCAGGAGATCCGGGTTTGATTCCTGGGTCGGGAAGATCCCCCAAAGGAGGAAATGGCAACCTGCTCCAGTATTCTTGCCTCAGAAATCCCATCGATGGAGGAGCCTGCCGAGACATAGTCCATAGGGTCGCGAAGCGTGAGACACAACTTAGCGACTGAAACAACAACTGTGTAATATCTCTTAAAAATACGGTGTGATGTGTGCCATTCTGTTACACATCAGGGTCACCATGGCGACCTCACCATTTCTCCCACCTGTTTGATGTTAGTGAGGGTCCGTGTCATGGCAGGTGAGGGCTCTGTAGGGAGTGAAGAGGGAAGCAGGCAAGTGCTCACCTTCACTCAGGTGCCTGTCGAGTGAAGGGGGGGTGGGAAGAAGGTTGAATCTAATAATAAGAAAAAATTGGGCTTACATTTCATAGGCTTTGAGTTTGATTTCTCTAGGAGTTCATTTTACTTTATTTTATGGCGATCCTGGTCAATGATGGGAGAAAACTGTCCTCCAGAGAGTCTGAGGAGCTTTTCACGCACCTCCTTTCCACAGGGTGTTAACGGCTTCAGAAAAAGTGAAATTTCCACCCGCACCATGCTGCGGCCCCAAATGCAGTGGACGCACCCACCCGCAGCCCCTCTTTCTGTTCCTGTGCTCAGGAAGTCTTTCTCTTCNAGAGTCTGAGGAGCTTTTCACGCACCTCCTTTCCACAGGGTGTTAACGGCTTCAGAAAAAGTGAAATTTCCACCCGCACCATGCTGCGGCCCCAAATGCAGTGGACGCACCCACCCGCAGCCCCTCTTTCTGTTCCTGTGCTCAGGAAGTCTTTCTCTTCGCTTCCTCTGTCCTCTCACCGAGATGAGATTTCAGCTTCTGCATCAGAGTGCCTTGCAGCCCAGGAAAGAGGGTCACAAGCTCATTTCTATCATTTTTACGGTTCCACCCATAAAGGATGTCACACAGTATTTGTCTCTCTCTGTTGGACTGACTTCACCTTGTATGGTTGTCTCTAGGTTCATTCATGTTGCCACAGGTGGCATTATTTCATTCTTTGTTATGACTGAGTTGTATTGCATTGTACATATGAGCTTATTTACAAAATAGACTTCAAAAACAAACTGATGGTTACCAAAGGGGAAAGGTGAGGTGGGGGGGAGAAGGGTAAATTAGGAGTTTGGGGTTAACGTATACATAAGCTAAGTCACTTCAGTCGTGTGACCCCATAGATGGCAGCCCACCAGGCTCCCCCGTCTCTGGGATCCTCCAGGCAAGAACACTGGAGTGGGTTGCCATTTCCTTCTCCATATACATCCTACTTATATAAAAAATTAGATAACCTACAAGAAACTACAATATAGCACAGGGAACTCTACTCAATATTTTCTTATAACATATGATGGAAAATAATCTGAAAAAAATGGATATATGTATATGTACAACTAATAACTTTGTCATACACCTGAAACTAACACAACTTTGGAGATCAACTATACTCTGATATAAAATAAGAATTAAATTAAAAATTCGAAAGATAAATAGAAGAAATAGAGACCACATGTCACACTCTCCCATGCGGGTAGGGGCCGTGTGCTCCCTGCACAAATCTGGGTGCTCCCCAGGCTTAGTGATACTAGAACACAGGGCCTTTTTCCTGCTTCCTGGCCAGCGGGCTCTCAGAACAGCCACCAGGCTGTGAGAAGCCCCGAGGGAGAGGCCATGCCAGTGCTGTCTTGACAGCCCCATCTGAGCCCCACCTGAGAGCGGCATCACTGCCTAGCCCGTGAGTTGTCCCCCTTAGACCACCGGTGCAGCCAAGCATTGGATGAACACAGACACAGCCTCTGTGAAACTGAAATTAGAGACGGAAACTTGAGTCCCCAGTGACCAACTCAGCTCAGCAGACTGTGGCCCCCAAAGCTTCAGGGTGGCCCCCAGCACTGTGGTGGCCTCTCGTCCTCCCGAGGGTCCTCCCCGCCTCTCCACTCACAGTGCACACTCCATCTCTGAACTTCCCGTGTGTGCTATAGGTCGGATTCACTTGGAACTTAAATTCCAGGTGTATCTTTTCCTTCTCAAGTCTTGCATGGGCCCCTTCACATTAAAAAGAACTTTAGGGGAGAAATCATGCCTTTTCTTTTTTGTCTCCTGTTTCTTGGCATGCTGGTCTTTAAGTCACAATCATAGATGTTAGGGAAGAATTGTGAACCTTTGTAAATGCAAGAAAAGTCCTCCCAAACATAAAAAGTCCCAACTCAAAGCAACAGATGATGTCTATGAAGCTCAAAGGCATTTGGAGACGCTAAGCTGGGGGCTCCTGACGGAACTTCCTCACGTGAGGCAAAAATATGGCCAACTTAAGGGGCACAGGTGGTGGTGGTGGTGTTCAGTTGCACAGTCGTGTCCCACTCTTTGTGACCTAATGGACTGCAGCGTGCCAGGCTCCCCTGGCCTTCACTCTCTCCCGGCATTTGCTCAAACTCATGTCCATTGAGTTGGTGATGCCATCCAACCAACTCATCCCCTTGGCCGCCTTCTCCACCCTTGAACACTTCTGTGTGCACAGGAGAGCTACCTGTATTGCCTTCCTCCCTGGGGCACTCGGTGAGGATTGCAATAGACTAAGTACCCTGCCTGCAGTCATTCACATAATAGCTGGAGGGTGGAAATGCAGGTCATTGAGTGCCCTTTGTCTGGAGACTCTGGGGAAATGACATGTCTGGGTCCTAAGGGGAGACTTCAACCTCCAAGACCTTTTTGGGAGTTCATCTAGCTGCCCTGTAAATACCTCTCCCAACTTAGTCACTTGGGGTAACTTTGAAAATGCCGCGACCTTTGTATCAAGTACTGGTGAGAAATTACTGAGCTAGACTGCACATGGTTACTAGAGATGCAGAAGCTGATGTATCAGTTCAGCAAAGGAATTTGCGACGACACAAATAAAGAATTTATACACGCAAACAAGGTGAGTAGTACAAGCAGCATCTTCTCAATTGTCATTAGCAGAGAGTCTAAATATTTTTAAAAGTAATGTCGTTTTCGCGTTTTTAAGTTCAAACAGTAACCCAAAATGAGGTGAAGTGTCGTTATCTATTAGAAACCCTGCTGGAAGGAATAGGCAAAGGTTTAATTAGCATATGAATTGTTTGCATGGAAGTGTAATCACCAAATGAGTAAAAATAGTTTGTACTCTTAAATAGGTGAGATTTCTGTTTCAACAGTACCCTGGTAATCTGCACAGAAAAATCCTCTTCCTAGATTGCACAAAACTGCCATTTCTGAAAGACCCAGGGATCCAGGAAGCCGAGGCTCAGCGCTGCCTCAGCGTGTGCTGCGCGTTCTCGCTGTTTCTCTGCTCTCACAGTGGTTCTCCGCTCCTGCCGCATCGCAGAGTCCCCAGAGCGCTCTGATGAAACACAGACACAGGGGCCTCGCTCCCGACGATTTTAATTCAATTGCTCTGCCATGAGACCCGAGAACTCTTGTTCTTAAAGCTCCAAAGGTGAGTCTAGTGTGTGTCTGAGAATGACACCTAAAGGACTCTCAAGGGTGCAATATCCCTTATAATCAAGACTTTCGGCTGCTAACCCACAGGTTGGTTGGTTGGTTTTTCTTAGATCACGTAGAAAATATGATGAGCACTCCCGGTTCATTGGAGAATTTGAAGATCTCCAGTGTTCTTGCCTGGAGAATCCCAGGGACGGGGAAGCCTGGTGGGCTGCCGTCTATGGGGTCACACAGAGTCGGACACGACTGAAGTGACTTAGCAGCAGCAGCAGCTCCCCCCTCGATTTAGGATTTGTTTTTAAGAATTTCAACCACTTTTGCGTAAGAAGTTGAACCAGAGAAACTAACATCTTGGAAAGTGTGGCCAAGGAATCTTTATTTCCGACAGTGGGTGAGATTTGTTTTCAGAAACAGGTAGCGTACTACTGCAGAAATGAGTCCTGCTGGCCTGCCTGGTGAGTGGCACGTTAGAGCGGGAGGCATTTACCTGGGCTGTGCTCCCGGGCCGCCCCCAAGGCGGCTCCCTCAGCAGAGCCTGGGGCGCGCTGCAGAGCCTCCGCCCAGTGCAGGGCCGGCAAAGGGGTAGACAGTCGGCCGAGCCCTGCGGCATCTCCGGCAGCGCTCCCCAGGAGTCAGAGAGGGACCCAAGTTTACCCACTGTTCTGATCTCCGGAGCCGTAAATCAGAGGACCAGATGCACGATCTGGGAACTAGTCCAAATTCATTTTTAGAAAAGGTGAGACTTTCTCAGCAGAAGCAGCCGCGCCAGGAGGAACGTTTTTTATCGCTGCGGCAGAACTGTCAGGGCCCAGGAGGCAGCCGGGCGAAGACATCCAGCGGCTCCCCGAGCAGAAGGGCCTCGCGCCGTCGCGGCACTGAGCGTGGGTCACCGGTGTCCGGGCTCGGGAAGCCGGGCTCACGCTCGGTTCACGCTCCAGAAGCGTCGCCCCCGGGCTCCCGGTGCCCGCGCCGCGGACAGCCTCAGCCTGTGTGGTGCTGCTCCTTTCTCCCTTCGGACGCCCTCTGCCCGCTTGGGGCCTTCCCACCAGGGACCCTGTAACCCTTGCCTTGTCCAGGGCCATGGGCTGAATTGTCTTCCCTCACAATTCCTGCGGTGAAGCCCTAACCTTCGATGTGTCTCTGCTGGAGAGGGAGCCATTAATGAGGTCATCACAGAGGTCAGGGTGGGACCCTGATCCTAGGAAAGCGGTGAGAAAACACATAAAAGTCCTTTCCCGGCTCTTTTCCATTGTAGGTTATTTATTACAAGAGTTGGAGGAGGCAATGGCACCGCACTCCAGTACTCTTGCCTGGAAAATCCCATGGACGGGGGAGCCTGGAAGGCTGCAGTCCATCGGGTCGCTGAGGGTCGGGCACGACTGAGTGACTTCACTTTCACTTTTCACTTTCATGCATTGGAGAAGGCAATGGCACCCCACTCCAGTGTTCTTGCCTGGAGAATCCCAGGGACGGGGGAGCCTGGTGGGCTGCCGTCTATGGGGTAGCACAGAGTCGGGCACGACTGAAGGGACTTTAGCATTACAAGACTCATCGTCTCAGACTCTTAGACTCTTTGTTTTCAGACNAATGGCACCCCACTCCAGTGTTCTTGCCTGGAGAATCCCAGGGACGGGGGAGCCTGGTGGGCTGCCGTCTATGGGGTCGCACAGAGTCGGACACGACTGAAGGGACTTTAGCATTACAAGACTCATCGTCTCAGACTCTTAGACTCTTTGTTTTCAGACTTTCATCCATTATATGTTATTATAGCCTATTGAGTATAGTTCCCTGTGTCTTCCTTGATGTTTATCTATTTTGTATATAGTAGTGTGTGTATGTTAATCCCAACTCTTAATTTATCTCCCCCAACCCAACTATCCCCTTTGGTAACCATAAGTTTCTTTTCTATATCTGTTCATCAGTTCAGTTCAGTCGCTCAGTCGTGTCCGACTCTTTGCGACCTCTTGAATCGCAGCACGCCAGGCCTCCCTGTCCATCACCATCTCCCGGAGTTCACTCAGACTCGCGTCCATCGAGTCCGTGATGCCATCCAGCCATCTCATCCTCGGTCGTCCCCTTCTCCTCCTGCCCCCAATCCCTCCCAGCATCAGAGTCTTTTCCAATGAGTCAACTCTTCTCATGAGGTGGCCAAAGTACCTTTTTATCTGTTTATCTGTATCTTTTTATTTTTTTATCTGTTTATCTGTACCTTTTTATTTTTTAAGTTTCCACATATAAGTGATATCATATGATATTTGTCTTTCTCTGTCTGTCTGGCTTCACTTGTATGATAATCTCTAGGTCCATCCAGTCTGCTGCCAGTGGCATTATTTCATTCTTTTTTTATGGCTGAGTAATATTCTATCATGTGTGTGTATGTATGCATATATGTCACATCTGCTTTATCCATTAATCTGTTGATGGACATCTAGGTTGCTTCCATGTCTTGACCATTGTAAGTGGTGCTGGTATGAACACTGGGGGTCCCTGTGTCTTTTTCTTTCTTGATGAGGACGGATTACCTCCTGCTTTCCAAAATGAATCCCTCAACTCATTACATGGATTCCATCTCTCCAGCCTTTTCTAAGACCTTGATGCATTACCTCAGATAGATGCATTTATCTCTTTCATAATTTTTAAAATTTTCAAACTGAATACTTCCTTTTCATTCTTTGTGCAAGAATATATGGTACTTCCCACTTTCAGCTGTGAGATCTAAAGATCATGGAGTTTGCCTCTACTGCCTTATAATAAGAAAAAGGTGAAAAACCACGGATAATCAACAAGTTTTATAAATATACCAGAGGACAGAGGTCATGGGGGAACTGCACCCCAAATCTTGAGGGAGGTGACCAGACCCCAGTGGAGATCTGCCCTCCTGGAGCAGAAGCCCTGTGGGTGTAAACTGCAGGGGACTTTAATATAACGTTGGTGTGCTGCTGGAGATGGCGTGTGGACCAGTAGGAGGGCAGGAGGCTCCTGGGACTACAGCCTCGGGTGGACCCCACACTGCTGTGGGCTTTGCCCCCAGGAACCCATCTGAGGAAAAGGCCCCAGAGCCGGTGGGAGGAGTCGTGATGAAACAGGCCAGTGAGCGCTTTGCCGGGTACTGCATAGGTGTGACGGCTTCCTCAGATGCCGATCCCACCTGGGGAAGGCCAGCGCCCCAGCTCTGGACCCCATCCCACTTAACTGTGCCGGCGTAAGATGAGGGGACACTTAGAGGGTCAGAGCATAATGGAGTGGTCTTCCTCCATCACATGCCACCTCACGCTGAAAGGGGTCCAGTGTGAAAACAGTGGATTCCGGCTCACAGGGCAGCAGGGTGCGGACTCTCTGAGGAGGAGTGCTTAGGGAAGCCCAGAGTCGGCCTGGCAGACAGACATGGAACCAGAAGAGTCTGAAGAAAATCTGGAGAACTTATAGAAACATCAGCTGAACCGTCTGGAGTAAGGAAAGCCATCAGGGGTAAAGCGGGACGTTACAGAATGACAACGGGGTGGATCCTCTGAAAGACACGTCTATCCTACGTGCGTAGGCATCTAACAACAGAGCATCAAAACACAGGAGGCAAAGCCCTGCGGAGCTGCAGGAAGAACTGGAGAAACCACGGTTACAGGTGGACTCTTCAGCACCCCTTGTTCAGTAAGTGATATTCCAAGCTGGCAGAAAATTAATAAACGTACAGTCTTCTTGAGTAGCACTAGCAATCAATTTGATCTAATTGGAATTTATGAAATACTCCATCCAACAACATGAGAATACACATTCTTTTCAGGTTAACATGGAACATTCACCAAGTTAGATCAACTTCTGGGCCATAAAAGACATTTTAAAAAGAATAGAAATGAGACAAAGTATGTGCAAAATATGTTCAGAACCTGGAAATCAATATCAGACAGAGAGCTGGAAATGTGAAAATATTTGGGAAAAAGGAAGACATATCTATATAACATGTGTCAGTGAAGAAGGTCTCAAGAGAACAATTTAAAAATATAATTAAATTAATATAAAAATAAACCTCAACATTTATGAGATGCAGCAAAAGCAGTGCTTACAGGAAAATGTATAGCAATTAATGCATATATGAGAAAATAAGAAAGCCCTCAAATCATGATCTAAGCCTTAGGAAAATAGAGAAAGAATAATTTAAACCCAAAAGTAAAAATAAAACAAATACAAATAAAAGAGAAATAAAATATATTGAAAATTGGTCAACAATATATAAAAACCAGTTTAAAATAAAGTTCTTAAGAAGAGCAATAAATCTGATAACAACAATGTAGGCCCACCAAAAGTGAGAAGAGATGGCCTTTCAGTGAGAACTCAAGTGGACGATGTTTGAAATGCAGAATAAAGATTAATATAGCAAGGAGATCAAACAAGTCAATCCTAAAGGAGATCAACCCTGAGTATTCGTTGGAAGGACTGATGCTGAAGCTGAAGCTCCTATACTTTGGCCACCTGATGTGAAGAACTGACTCATTGGAAAATGTCCTGATGCTGGGAAAGATTTATGGCAGGAGGAGAAGCGGACAACAGAGGATGAGATGGTTGGATGGCATCATTGATTCAGTGGACCTGAGTTTGAGCAAACTCCAGGAGATAGTGGAGGACGGGGGAGGCTGATGTGCTGCTCTTCATAGGGTCACAAAGAGTTGGACAGGACTGAGCAACTGAACAGCAACAATACATAAGCTTGAACAACGGGGATTTCAAATAAAAATATTATTTAAAATAGCATCAAAAATGAAATTCTTAGGTATTAATCTAGCAAAATATGTATTTATATGTGGACACATTCAAAATTAACGAAAGAAACTAAAGATATGTTTAAAGAGAGATATTTTGTTTTACATTGGAAGACTCAATATTGATAAGATGCCAGTTGCTTCCAATTTGATCTATAGATTGAAAAAAATTCATAGTAAAATCCTAGCAACCTGCTTTGTAGATACCAACAGAATTATTCTAGATTTTTGTGTAATGATATCTCAATTTCCTGGAGCAGACACATGATAGAAGGCACTGTGGGAGCCATTGCCAGGATGGAAAACCATGAACAGTAGTTGATGAATTGCTGGGGGCTCCGAGTGGACAAGTCTGAAAGTTACAAACTCCAGGAGGTCCCAGGCACGGGGGGCGGGGGTGGGGGGTGGTCCCATGATTTTGTGAAGTTTACTTCCAAGTTTAGATTCCCACAGTTTATATCAGAGAAAAACCACAGGCTTCCTGTAGGCCCTCAGGCCAGGGTCTGAGGGGCTGTGGTTAGCCCTAAGGCCCATGCAGGTCTGAAATGAGAGAACCCTAAGGAAAGAGTGGACTGTTTTAAAAAGTATACTGAATAGAGCTACGAGACTTAGTGGTAAGTGCAGGATACCCAGTAGAGTGTGAATTTCAGGTAAATGAACTATTTTTTAATATAAGAATGTCCTATGAAATATGTGTATCAAATGTATTCATTGTTTAGCTGAAATTCAGATTTAAAAGGGCATTCTATATTTTATGTGGCAATTCTATACCCGACTCGTAGAAAATTGTGTTGCTGCTGCTGCTGCTGCTAAGTCGTTTCTGTCATGTCCGACTCTGTGAGACCCCATAGACGGCAGCCCACCAGACTTCCCCATCCCTGGGATTCTCCAGGCAAGAACACTGGAGTGGTAGTCGTGATGAAACAGGCCAGTGAGCGCTTTGCCGGGTACTGCATAGGTGTGACGGCTTCCTCAGGTGCCGATCCCACCTGGGGAAGGCCAGCGCCCCAGCTCTGGACCCCATCCCACTTAACTGTGCCGGCGTAAGATGAGGGGACACTTAGAGGGTCAGAGCATAATGGAGTGGTCTTCCTCCATCACATGCCACCTCACGCTGAAAGGGGTCCAGTGTGAAAACAGTGGATTCCGGCTCACAGGGCAGCAGGGTGCGGACTCTCTGAGGAGGAGTGCTTAGGGAAGCCCAGAGTCGGCCTGGCAGACAGACATGGAACCAGAAGAGTCTGAAGAAAATCTGGAGAACTTATAGAAACATCAGCTGAACCGTCTGGAGTAAGGAAAGCCATCAGGGGTAAAGCGGGACGTTACAGAATGACAACGGGGTGGATCCTCTGAAAGACACGTCTATCCTACGTGCGTAGGCATCTAACAACAGAGCATCAAAACACAGGAGGCAAAGCCCTGCGGAGCTGCAGGAAGAACTGGAGAAACCACGGTTACAGGTGGACTCTTCAGCACCCCTTGTTCAGTAAGTGATATTCCAAGCTGGCAGAAAATTAATAAACGTACAGTCTTCTTGAGTAGCACTAGCAATCAATTTGATCTAATTGGAATTTATGAAATACTCCATCCAACAACATGAGAATACACATTCTTTTCAGGTTAACATGGAACATTCACCAAGTTAGATCAACTTCTGGGCCATAAAAGACATTTTAAAAAGAATAGAAATGAGACAAAGTATGTGCAAAATATGTTCAGAACCTGGAAATCAATATCAGACAGAGAGCTGGAAATGTGAAAATATTTGGGAAAAAGGAAGACATATCTATATAACATGTGTCAGTGAAGAAGGTCTCAAGAGAACAATTTAAAAATATAATTAAATTAATATAAAAATAAACCTCAACATTTATGAGATGCAGCAAAAGCAGTGCTTACAGGAAAATGTATAGCAATTAATGCATATATGAGAAAATAAGAAAGCCCTCAAATCATGATCTAAGCCTTAGGAAAATAGAGAAAGAATAATTTAAACCCAAAAGTAAAAATAAAACAAATACAAATAAAAGAGAAATAAAATATATTGAAAATTGGTCAACAATATATAAAAACCAGTTTAAAATAAAGTTCTTAAGAAGAGCAATAAATCTGATAACAACAATGTAGGCCCACCAAAAGTGAGAAGAGATGGCCTTTCAGTGAGAACTCAAGTGGACGATGTTTGAAATGCAGAATAAAGATTAATATAGCAAGGAGATCAAACAAGTCAATCCTAAAGGAGATCAACCCTGAGTATTCGTTGGAAGGACTGATGCTGAAGCTGAAGCTCCTATACTTTGGCCACCTGATGTGAAGAACTGACTCATTGGAAAATGTCCTGATGCTGGGAAAGATTTATGGCAGGAGGAGAAGCGGACAACAGAGGATGAGATGGTTGGATGGCATCATTGATTCAGTGGACCTGAGTTTGAGCAAACTCCAGGAGATAGTGGAGGACGGGGGAGGCTGATGTGCTGCTCTTCATAGGGTCACAAAGAGTTGGACAGGACTGAGCAACTGAACAGCAACAATACATAAGCTTGAACAACGGGGATTTCAAATAAAAATATTATTTAAAATAGCATCAAAAATGAAATTCTTAGGTATTAATCTAGCAAAATATGTATTTATATGTGGACACATTCAAAATTAACGAAAGAAACTAAAGATATGTTTAAAGAGAGATATTTTGTTTTACATTGGAAGACTCAATATTGATAAGATGCCAGTTGCTTCCAATTTGATCTATAGATTGAAAAAAATTCATAGTAAAATCCTAGCAACCTGCTTTGTAGATACCAACAGAATTATTCTAGATTTTTGTGTAATGATATCTCAATTTCCTGGAGCAGACACATGATAGAAGGCACTGTGGGAGCCATTGCCAGGATGGAAAACCATGAACAGTAGTTGATGAATTGCTGGGGGCTCCGAGTGGACAAGTCTGAAAGTTACAAACTCCAGGAGGTCCCAGGCACGGGGGGCGGGGGTGGGGGGTGGTCCCATGATTTTGTGAAGTTTACTTCCAAGTTTAGATTCCCACAGTTTATATCAGAGAAAAACCACAGGCTTCCTGTAGGCCCTCAGGCCAGGGTCTGAGGGGCTGTGGTTAGCCCTAAGGCCCATGCAGGTCTGAAATGAGAGAACCCTAAGGAAAGAGTGGACTGTTTTAAAAAGTATACTGAATAGAGCTACGAGACTTAGTGGTAAGTGCAGGATACCCAGTAGAGTGTGAATTTCAGGTAAATGAACTATTTTTTAATATAAGAATGTCCTATGAAATATGTGTATCAAATGTATTCATTGTTTAGCTGAAATTCAGATTTAAAAGGGCATTCTATATTTTATGTGGCAATTCTATACCCGACTCGTAGAAAATTGTGTTGCTGCTGCTGCTGCTGCTAAGTCGTTTCTGTCATGTCCGACTCTGTGAGACCCCATAGACGGCAGCCCACCAGACTTCCCCATCCCTGGGATTCTCCAGGCAAGAACACTGGAGTGGGTTGCCATTTCCTTCTCCAATGCATGAAAGTGAAAAGTGAAAGTGAAGTCGCTCAGTCATGTCTGACCCTCAGCGACCCCATGGACTGCAACCTACCAGACTCCTCCGTCCATGAGAGTTTCCAGGCAAGAGTACTGGAGAGGGTTGCCATTGCCTTCTCCAATGACCAACGTAGACAGCATATTAAAAGCAGAGACATTACTTTGTCAACAAAGGTCCATCTAGTCAAGTCTATGGTTTTTCCATTTTGTGTTAGCTTTATGTAAAAATAACAAAAATGTTCCTGAAAATTCACCACTTATGTTCACATGAAAACCTGCACACAGGTATTTATGGCAGTTTTATTCCTAATTACTAAAATGTGGAAGCTGCCAAGATGCCTTTCAGGAGGTAAATAGATAAATGAAAACATGGTCCATCCAGAGAATGGATTATTTAGAGCTAAAAAGAAATGAGTTCGCAAGTCATGAAAAGCCAGGGAGGAACCTTAGATGTATATTATGAAGTAAAGAAACAAGATTTGAAATGCTGATTGCAGCCATATGATGCTCTGTTCTGGAAAAGGCAAGACGAGGGTGACCGTAAAATGATCGGGGGCTGCCAGGGGCTGGGACAGGAAGGGATAAGTGGAAAGCAATGGAGTTTTAGGGAGGTGAAACTATTTTTCATATATTATAACAGTGGATACACGTCATTATAAATGTGTCCATTTCTAGTTTGTTGTACATTGAATGTATAGCACCAAGAGGGAAACCTAAGGGACGTTAGTTATTACCAATGTATCAATATTGACTTATCAGTGACAGAACCACTCCTTCACAAGATGTGAATAATGGGGACGCCATGTATGTGTCTGCGGCAAGGAAGAGGGTGCAGGCTGGCTCTCTGTACCTTCTGTTTCCATAAACCTAAAACTGCTTTACAAGATAAAGTCTATTAATTCAAAAAATTACTGAAGGTAATATCAAAGGATCTGACAAAGAAATAAGAGAATAATCGAAACAACAGAAATATTGGAAAGAAGTTTTAATTTACATGAAAAATTGTGTAATATTTGGAATGAAAAACTCTATGAATGAATTAATCAGCATTAGTTCAAGTTGGAAAACCGGTAGCCACCGAGTCATCTAAGAAGTCTGCCTCGGAAATCTCCTGCGACTTAACTCGACTCTCATTAATGAGGACTCAGATGCCATCTGTGAGACTTGGAAGAGACTGAACAATGTGGATGGTTTTGTTTAGAAGGAGCAGCAGCGATTTCCATCCGGAGGAGAAGATGACTCCGAAGCAGAAGGCTGTACCTCCCTGTGAGGCGGTGGCCGGTTTCGTATCTAACATGACCCTTTGACACGGGTCTGACTTTATACCCAACTGAAGGACCACAGCATCTGTTCTTGTATCTTCCACTGAATGAGCTCCACATCTTGGTGGTTCCCTCATGAAAGAGTGACTACATTTTTGACAAATGCTTACTGTATATCCATGAAAAATGCTTTTCACTTTTTGTAAAATGCACTTTGCCACTATTTAATAACTGTCGCTGGAAAATTGGCTTTCCATGGGGGAGGGGAAATGAAATTTCACCCCAGCCCATCCCATCCACAAACCACAATCAATTCTAGTATATTAGGAATACCAATATGACTCACAGACTTTAAAGCTCTCATAAGAAAATTCAGTATAATAACTTTACAACAACCTTGAAATGGAAAATTTATTAAAGTAGTCCCAGGAGACGTAAACCTCAAAAGAAAAGAAAGCTAAAACAAAACAAGAAATTGAACTATATTAAGAAATCCTGTGTCAAAAAATACACAACAAAGCAGGGAAAAGACAAGCCATAAATTGGGAGTACAGATTTGCAACACATTTAATTAACAAAGGATTAATCATCAAAATATGTTTATAAAAAACTTCTCCAAATCAGTAATAAAAAGGCAAACAACCTAATAGGTTCACAGCAGAGGAAAAAAAAATATGGCGAATAAACACAGGAACAGATGCTTAACCTCATTAGTAATCTGAGAAATGCAAATTAAAACAATAATGAGATACCATTTGCACCCACCAGATTGGCAAAAGTTAAAAAGTCTGACAGTGCTACTTGTTGGTGAGGTTGGGGACTGGAGGACACCGGCTCCAGGGTGAGGACCGTGCTGGCACCATCACCTTGGAGACAGTTTTGACATCATCCAGCCGATGCCGTGCCCCTGAAGCTCCATTGCTTTCTGGCCATTCCCCCTAGACAGGTATCTGCCCAGGAGTCTAGTCGACGAGAGCAGGAAGGTGCACTATCAGCGCCTGACTGACAAGTCGGGAGACATGTGGACTCTGACCGCAGGAGATACAGAGACTGGGGGTGACAGTAGGCCTCCACTGCCTGGTCCAACCTGCACCCCCAGTTGCTGACAATCGTAGCTGAACTGAGATGAGTGATCATCTTAACAATGAAAGAAACACAGGGCAAGGTCACCTTTCTCAGATACTGTTGGGGCAACCTTGCCAAGTGTATCTTGGTAGTCATTTAGAATCAAGTTAAACTAAATTTCTCCAAGAAAAATATTATTCCTTCCCACTTTTCTTCTATTGATTTTTTTTTAATTTGATGTATTAAAGTCATTATCTAATTCCTGGAAGGGGTTAATTATTCCCGGCTAGCTACCACATTTCTTAAGCATCTTAACACATGCATTGAGAGGCAAAGGAACTCAGATGTCAGCTGAAGACAACCCACCTGTACAGGGTGTGGTCACTACACTGCTTGTGTGTGTGTTGAGAGGCCTTTATAGCTGTTTTCCCTATGTTCTAACTGCTATCCAGAAACTGTTTTGATATGATGAAGTTGCAACAGGAGTAAAACATACCTCATCCTTGCCCATAAAATTTGAAAGAATAAGAAAATGTCATGGTGAATTTCTATTTCACAAATGATAAGCTGCTTGAGGTGAGGTGAAGTCGCTCAGTCGTGTCCGACTCTTTGCGACCCCAGGGACTGTAACCTACTAGGCTTCTCCGTCCATGGGATTCTCCAGGCAAGAATACTGGAGTGGGTTGCCATTTCCTTCTCCAGGGGATCTTCCCGACCCAGGGATCGAACCTGAGTCTCCCACATTGGAGGCAGACGCTTTAACCTCTGAGCCACCAGAAATAATAAGATGTAGTAAAACGAATCATACCGAAACTTTCCAGGCAAGGTTGTGCCTTATCCTTGTTCCAGTTGGATGCTTGTTTTTAATATCTGTGTTACTTGTATTTTATACTTTCAAGAATCACGTTCACCCTATATTTTGTTTCTTCCGTCTTGCCATGGTTGCCACAGGTACTGCTGCCTGGAGGTAAAGGTGTGCTTGACCATTTTAAGGACATGTTGGAAAAAGAGCCTAGGCACAAAAACCTGAAGAAATCATGTGAGGGCAGTGTTACCGCTCTGAAAAAATGGCTGTTATGTATATAAAAGATAATGTTCTTTTTTACACTATATTCAAAATTCCACTTTGACTCAAAAAGAAATTTGTTGAAAGGGCTCAATTCAGGGAAAATATATTGTTCAGTAAAAGAGAAAGAAAATGGTGACTATGAACACCTTCTAAAAACCTTTAGATGAGAGTATGGACAAGAGATGGAAATTCTTGTGTACATTAAATTTCTCCTCTGTCTCCGCCTCAGCCCCAGTTTAACTTGGCTTCTACTGGCTGATTTCTCTCAGTTAGAGAGACAAGACGACTTTACTGAAATAATGAAACACATGGATGGAAAATAACCCCAAAGATGGTAAAGCTGAAAATGCAAGATTGATAAAGTAATTTTAATTTGGCTCTACATATGTTAAGGTAGTTAGGGTGACTTTTGTGAAGGAGTCCAACTGTGTAAAGACAGATGTGCAGAAACTGATTAAAGACACACACACACCCCCTCCCACGGCTGGTGTGTGTTCCTTTCACACCGAGGCAGTGCCGTTCCAAGCTCGGAGCACGCTGTGTTGCTTTAGCGAAAACCAGAGCACCACGTATTTGCTCATTGCCCACTGGGGATGCCCAAAGCCGGCAAGCGGCTCTTGGACTGCCGTGCTTCTGATATGAAAAATTATGAATCTGCTGCCAGATTATTTTACAGTCCTCTCCTTGGCTTGAGAAGCACCAGGGGCACAGTGGCCAGGGATGGAAGAGGTAAAGGTGTGTAGGGGGGGCAAGGAGTGATCACCCCAGAGCCCAGGAAAATCGTTTAGCCCTTCACTTCTTGAATTCAACTTGTCTCTCTGTGCAGCTCCGGAACCTGTTTTTCCTCCTCAATCTGCCCTTACTGTTACTAATGTTCAAAACCATCACAGATAAAATGAAGGCCCCTGCTGCGGCATTGATCTCCTCCGCAGTCTGGGGCCTGAGACGCCCAGACTGCACACGCGCCAACCATGGGGCCCTGAGATCCCGCTGCTCTGCCCAAGAACCGTCTGGGGCCTGGTGCAGCCTCGGGACAGCTGGTGTCCAGGGAAACCGGCTGATGATCAATATGGCGGCAAGAGCAGTGGGGGGCATGGGTAGGGGGTCCTGAAGCCTCAGGACCAAAGAGGGGGGTGCACAAGACAGCTGCTCCAAGCTGGGGTTCCCGGGGCCCGTTGGGGGGAGATGGGGGATTCTCTCCACTCTTCAAGACCCGGGAGTTTGTGAGTAGCATCGCCTCCAGGTTATAGGGCAGAGGAGGCTGAGAGGTTCTTAGAGAAATGGAGCATCTGTCACACTTTTCATTCTCCCTGTACAAGGTCAGAGATTGGAGGTTTTGAAGCAACTGGATCATGGTCACAGGGCCTCCAAGTGCTCCACAGAAGCCATGTGCTGTATCCGGATACTTGGGGGGAAATTTTTAAGGCACATTGGTGTTCTTGGCTTCTCATGGAAGGTGAGGTTTTAACTGAAGCTCTGCTAGGACTGTTGCCAAAGTGGGGTGTCCATATCCACTCAAACCTCTTGTTCATTTTAGTTTGAGATCATTTCTCCTGAAGACGAGATTCTCTGAGCATCTCGAGGTTCGATTGAACAGAGCTGTGATGCTCAGGTAATCTCAGTTGTTTGACGATTTCAGGAACCAAGAGAGGCAAAAGGATTTGCCAACGGTCACAGAGCAGAGCACCAAACTAGGAGGCCGGGTCTCGTGGTGTGGTGAAAATGCTCTCCCTCGTGCTCCTTCCATCTGTAAACTGTGGAGAGGCTCTGAGAAAACCCACTGCATGAACTAATCAGCATGTGCCAGGCACAACTGTGTTCAGGCACAGTTGTGTTCGTGTACAGTTGTGTATGGGCACAGTTGTGATTGGGCACAGTCGTGTTTGTGCACATTCGTGTAAGGGCACAGTCGTGTAAGGGCCCACAGTCGTGTAAGGGCACAGTCGTGTTTGTGCACATTTGTGTAAGGGCACAGTCGTGTAAGGGCACAGTCATGTATGGGCACAGTCGTGTAAGGGCACAGTCGTGTTTGTGCACAGTCGTGTAAGGGCTCACAGTCGTGTAAGGGCACAGTCGTGTACGGGCACAGCCATGTACGGGCACAGTCATGTTCGGGCACAGTCGTGTTTGTGAATAGTCATGTTTGGGCACAGTCGTGTATGAGCAGAGTTGTGTAAGGGCACAGTCATGATCGGGCACAGTTCTTGAGCACAGTCGTGTTCGGGCACAGTCATGTTCGGGCACAGTCGTGTAAGGGCATAGTCGTGTTTGCACACAGTCGTGTAAGGGCACAGTCGTGTTTGTGCACAGTCGTGTACGGGCACAGCCGTGTACGGGCACAGTCATGTTCGGGCACAGTCGTGTTTGTGAATAGTCATGTTTGGACACAGTTGTGTACGGGTACAGTTGTGTTTGGACAGCAGAATCCAGCGACATGAAGGAAAATCCTGCCCACTTCCAAATGCCATAAATGTGTCTTTGAGAAACAAATTGCTCTCTCATGACTTTGACCAGCCCGAATGTTTCCGGCAATCTGTATTTCTGACAAGCTTGAATGTACTCGCAGCGGCAGTTTTGAGGGGTTAGAAAATGACCTCATGCAGTTAGTCAGAAGGTATCAGCCTGTGTGTGTATTTACTGCCCCGTGCCCCTCTGCTCAGGGCGGCCCTTGCCTGGGGCTCGGCTTCTGCATCCTGCCCTCTACATGCCTCCTCCTGCAGCTGCACAGCCTCCCGTGGGACTGCTAACAGCACAGCCTTTCCATCACTCCCTGCCTCAAAAACTCACGTGGGCTCACTGCTCCCCATGCTCCGACCTTCTGGACACACATGTGCACCCACCTTGTATAAGCACCTTTCCTAGAGTGGAATTGCTAGGATGTAGTGAGGGTGTTTAACTTGAAAAAAGTCAGCAGACCGTTCTTACAATGGCTGTGATGACCACATTCCCACTCAAAGTGCCCACTAGTTCCTGCTGCTCCATTTTGCCTTAATTGGGGCTGCCAGAATACTGGTGCTGCCAGAATGAAGGACCGTACCCTGGAAACCTAAACAACCAAAATGTTCTATCTCACAGTTCACTGTGCTTGGTGATTGCAGCCATGATTTAAAAGATGCTTGCACCTTGGAAGAAAAGCTATGGCAAACCTAGACAGCATATTTAAAAGGAGAGGCATCACTTTACTGACACAGGTCCGTCTAGTCAAAGCTATGGTTTTTCCAGTAGTCATGTATGGATGTGAGAGTTGGATGATAAAGAAGGCTGAGCACCGAAGAATTGATGCTTTTGAACCGTGGTGTTGGAGAAGACTCTTGAGAGTCCCTTGGACTGCAAGGTAAAAGCTATGGCAAACCTAGACAGCATATTTAAAAGGAGAGGCATCACTTTACTGACACAGGTCCGTCTAGTCAAAGCTATGGTTTTTCCAGTAGTCATGTATGGATGTGAGAGTTGGATGATAAAGAAGGCTGAGCACCGAAGAATTGATGCTTTTGAACCGTGGTGTTGGAGAAGACTCTTGAGAGTCCCTTGGACTGCAAGGAGATCCAACCAGTCCGTCCTAAAGGAGATCAGTCTTGAATATTCACTGGAAGGACTGATGCTGAAGCGGAAGCTCCAGTACTTTGGCCACGTGATGAGAAGAACTGACTCATTGGGAAAGACCCTGATGCTGGGAAAGATTAAAGGCGGGAAGAGAAGGGGATAACAGAGGACGAGATGATTGGATGGCATCACTGACTCAATGGGCGTGAGGTTGAAAAAACTCTGGGCCTTGATGAAGGTCAGGGAAGCCTGGCGTGCTGCAGTCCGTGGGGTTGCAAAGAGTCAGACATGACTGAGTGACTGGAAAACAGAAGCAGCAGGTAGATACACAGATGATAGAGAGAGAGAGAGAGAGAGCTATAGATATGCCCCTGTCCTTAAAGATGTGAATGTCTGATGATGCCAGCTGAAACCCAATAAATGGTAGGACATTAAGTAGACAAGTGAAAACTCACCTGTTATGATTGAGATAGGGGAATGACAAGGCTGTTGGATAGACTTAGAAATGGCACCAACTCAAATCTTGGAATTAAAAGAAAAAAAAAAAACTCCCCACATAAAAGGGCTTCTAAAGTGAAATTTGGAGGTTGTGGACCTGTATAGCTTGCAAGTGTTGTAATCAGGAGGGCAGGGCTGAGGGAATAGTCCATCATGATTGCAGATTATAAGAGTGTGCATTACCTACGGAGAATTTGGAACTAGTAATAAAGCTGTCTTTTACTTTGTCTGCTTTTTATTATCACCGCGGTCTGCAATTCTGTACAATTTACTTCTTGCAAAAAACTGCTGTAAAATACAAAACTATAAAACTTCTAGAGACAACGTAGGAGAAAACCCAGGTAACCTTGGATATTGTGATGACTTTTTACACACAATTCATTGTAGCAAATTCACCATTCTGGTGGGGAATGCTGATTATCAAGAGGAAGGGGTGTATAGGAAATTTCTGTACCTTCCTCTTGGGTTTGCTCTAACCTTAAACTGCTGTAAAAGGCTTTAAAATGCTTATGGGTACACTTCTTAAAAATTAATACAGAATTGTGTTTTAGTAGTAATAATAAAATATGTAATATATAATAGAATTTATATATATCTTCCAGTGAGAACATTTATATTATTATTATTATTTTTAAATAAGCATTGTGACCAAGAAGAAGTTAAGTTGGAGAGCTCCTAGTTGTGCAGTGAGCTTTAACACTTTCCAGGTCATACCTGTGTTCATCTCAACAGCAAACTGAAAATCTGTTCCGTTCACCTGGGTCACCATTCTCTGTGTTTCGGCTGGAGTGTCAAAGGTAGATACAGTTGATGTAGCACAGTTTGACTCAGGTTTACTGTGTTGGTGGCTGTTTTCTATAGTGCGATCTTCCTTTGTGTATTTTTCATTTTTCCTAGCTTCATTGACATAATTGAATATTTGCTGTAGTCTATTTTAATTCTCATTTTTTGTTTATAACTATATTTTTATGTTGCTTTTATAACTATTTCTCTAGCGATTACAATATGCATCTTTTCTCATTGTTCATCTGGATTTACAATTATACTGCTTTATATAAAAATATAAAGTTTTGTTTTAAAGAGTCATGTAACTTTTAAAGAAAATGAGAGAATTGGAGAGAAGTGGGCTTTTACTTACCTCTTGTTCCTCCTAAAGATCTGCTGTGATTTCCCTTTGGTCTGAAGAACTGATGCTGGTGTTTCTAAGGCAGATCTGCTGGTCACAAACTTAATTTTTTTTCGTCTGAAAATCACTCATTTCTGAAGGATATTTTTGCTAAAAATCGAATGCTGGTTTCAGAGTTTTTTAAAGTCATTCAGAAGTTAAATCTGTCAAGCTATTGCCTTCTTGCCTCTGCTTTTCATTTTTTCCCCCAATGGTAAAAAGTTTCCTTTTGTATTATCTTTTACACTGTTTTTTAGGTTCTTTGTTTTTCAGAAGTTCAGATATTATATGTCTCAAAGCAGGCTTGGTTTTGTTTCCAGTTTTTGCATTAGGTTTCATTGATTTTCTGGATCAGTGGGTTGATTTTCTTCATCAGTGTTAAAAAATTATCACCATTATCTCTTCAAGGACTGGTTCTGCCCTCTTCACTCTCTTCTCCTTCCGGGTCTCCAATTACTTCTTCAGTGAAGGAAGATCGCCGTTCAAACCGCAGACTCTCAGTCCTCTAATTATTATCATTGTTTATCCATAATTATCTTGATTATGATGTTTCTTTGTGGTTTTGGTCTGGAACATTTGTATTGTTCTGTCTTCAAATTTTTTTAAATAGTTTTAAATCTCTGGTAAACTTCATCTGTTCACGTGTTGTTCAGTTTTTCCACTATCTCACAGCAACTTAAAATCTGTGTCTTAACGACACAGTTCAGTAACATGTCCATTCACTTCTCATGTCTTCTAATTTTTTAGTACCTTTCAGACATTGTGTATAAGATAACAGTTGAGACTAAAATAAATAATACTTGCATCGCCGACTCAATAGACATGAATTTGAACAAACTCTGGGAGACAGTGAAGGACAGGGGAGCCTGGCGTGCTGCAGTCCATGGGGTCGCAAAGAGTTGGACACAACTGAGTGACTGAACGACAAACCAGCAACTGAACAACCCAGAACGCAGCATGTTCTTTTTCAGTCGGGCTCAAAGGATGGGCACCTTGTCCACCTAAACTGCTGTTGAATTTGGTAAATTTCTTTGTTGGAGCTTTAGTTAGATTTTGATTAAATTGCTTTCAGAAGGCTTTGGAAGAAGAATGAAGAACTTGCCTTCCGCTGGCCTTGAAATCTGAGCACTGCAAAGCTCTCATGATTTCTTCATTGTCTTAGTCAAATCGCCGTCTTTCTGAATCACATGAGGGCTTTTCTGCTGATTAGGTTAGCCCTCAGGTTTCTGATTTGCTGGGAAGTCTTTCTGCGCCTTTGGCAATCTCTCTCTCTCTCATGTTCTCCTAGTTTTTGGAAAATAGTTAATTCAGGATTATCAAGATTTTAAACTTTTCTGCCAGATTACACACAGTCAATAAAAGTCTTTTAAAATTTCCTCCAGCTTCTCCTAACTCTGCAAGTACACTGGCATTTTCTTTCTCATCTTACTCCACCAGAAATGAAAGAACATTTTGTTATTTTCTTGCTTAGAAAAGAAAAATTAACTTCCTGATTTAAGTCTATGTAGCTTTCTATTTATCTTTAGCTCTCTGATAGGTGTGAAAACTATGGGTTTCTAGCTTTATCCAGACTAACTAACTAACTCATGGTTGGAGTGGAAGCAATAGTCTCTTGTTTCTCTCTAGATGCTAGTTGAAAACAGAAGTCCAGGTGCTTTCTCTTATTGGAACAAGGTCCAGTGTGTAAGGACATGACCGTGAAATTTACCATCCAAGCAGGAACATTTCTTAGAGTAAAAGGGAATGATAAAAGCAACTAAAATTATGTAATTGGAGTGTTTATTTATTGACTGACAATTTACTTTAATTCATTAATCCATGAAATAGTTCTATGCAAAACTATTATAAAATTAAATTATTTCTTTTATTGAAACATAGACATAACATATTTTTATAATCTAAAGCAAACCTTTAGCAATTCTTATTAACATTGAATATTATATATGAACACATATATTATTTACACATAACAAATTTATTAATTTATTAATACATTGGGTATTAATGCTTCAAATAAGCATAAGCAGTATAATTGCACATTCTTGTCATGTCCATGATATGATCAATTTCTAAGGCATATCTGTCTCTGTACCAGTCTTCAGATTGTTCTGAAGATTTTTTTTTTAATCTCATATTATTTTGAATTTTTATATAATTTCTTAGTTATTCTTCAAAAGTTGAATTTATGATTAATAAGATTAAAATTACCGACATTTTCAATGGACTCTTCCATTAACCAAACTTTTTAATTTTTTTAGAAAATTCTCTTTTTAATACAGAGATACTTGGTAAGCCAAAAAATTCTCCTAAATGGAAGATATTCTTAATTCTATTTTTTATATTGAGATATATACATATTTTGGCCTATAGGTTTTCTCAGTTACTACCTTTCCCTCTTTATTTAGGGGCAAAAAAACCAGCAAACAAAAAAAAAACCTCGTAAATAGAACAACACATAATAAAAGCTCTGACATTAAGGTGGTCTGTTAATGATTCTGAGTAAATTTTTCCAAATTCAGATGATGTAAAATCATACGTACTCTCAATTTTGTTCACCTGAATTCAGGATATTAATGACTACTGTAGAAGGTCCATCAGAAACAAGTTATTATAAATTAAACTATGCCAAATATCATTAATAAATTCTAAAACTAAATCTTGTAAACTCCCTGAATGGGTGGCATTTACCTTGCTCAGTTCCTTTCTTACTTTATGGGCATATTTCTGTCTTCTTCTTTGCAAGTTTTTTTTTTTTTTTAAGGAGTGAATTGTGATGCAGTTCACCAAAGCTTCAAAACTGAAGTTTTCTGACAAAGCTTTGATTTGTTGTTAAGGGTTTGATTTAAAGGGTTTGTTAAATATCTCTGAAAAAATGTACAAAAAGAAATAAAATGTGGAAGCGTTATTTAGAACTTCTTTTTGCCTTTTCATGGGGTTTTCAAGGCAAGAATACTGAAGTGGTTTGGCATTCCCTTCTCCAATACTTTGGTCACCTTATGCGAAGAACTGACTTATTGGAAAAGACCCTGATGCTGGGAAAGATTGAAGGCAGGAGGAGAAAGGAGTGACAGAGGATGAGATAGTTGGATGGCATCACCAACTCAATGAACATGAGTTTGAGCAAGCTCCAGGAGTTGGTGATGGTCAGGGAAGACTGGCGTATTGCAGTCGATGGGGCTGCAAAGAGTCAGACACAATCGAGCAACTGAACTGTACTATTTAAACGTATTTGATTTTATCACAGGACACTTAGGTTGATACCTGAAAGAGCTCTTTAATGCTCAGTTGTCATGTATGCTTGATAATGGACGTGTCTACTATTATGCCAAAATAACTTTTTATAGCCAACAGTAGTTTCTTCACTAAATTTCACAGTTCAGTATTCTGTGTAATATAGAATATTAAATTTTTGCAAGCACAGCTCTTATTTCCATTGGTGGAATACCACACCTTACCTGAATGAAATTATGAATTATGCCTGCATGAACTCCAATTTTAGACACACTGGTGCTTAAAAGGCTTTGTAATTAGGTAAGAGTATTATTTTTACCATAATGCTATTTCCCCCAAATTTGCATTTTTAGTATCATTACCAAAGCAAATAATTTTATATAGTGTTATTTTATCTAACTTTATTTCATAATAAGCTCACAGATTTCACTTTCAATAGGTGAACTTAAATTTAGATTCTGAAAAGTAAATAGAAATATTGATCATCATTAAAAATAATACTTTTTCTCTTTAAACCATCTAATTTAGAACTCTCATTATATCTGAATAAAAAGTTATACTTCTCAGAATGCTATTTAAAGATTCCTGAGTTCCCCAGTGGTCCAGTGGCTAGGACTCGGCTCTGCATGGTGCTCCTATAAGCAGCCTGAACACAGCATTGCCAGGGCTTGTGTGGGGCAGTCAAAAAAAGAAGAAAACAGAAAAATCAGTTCTTTCCATTCTTTTATGATTTATGCATGCTTTCTTTAATACAAAGATTATGGAATCACAGTGAACTGTACAAGATTATTAAGAGAAAAAGGAAATATAATCCAGGTTGAAACTGTCTTGACTAAGTTAATTTTGAGTAAAGTAGAATCAATCTGGTTACTGAGCAGATCTACTCAGGAAAGTAGGAATTGCTTCAAGCCTAAACAAACATCCTCAAACCAAATCAAATAACTGAATTATCTCATTTTTATTGATCTCTTTATTATTTAGTTGCATTAATTTTTTAGCATTTATTAGTGTAGTTGAACTCATTTGATGTTTTTCATTGGAATTAAATAAAATGATTGCTTCATTGTTCTCCAGTTTGTGCAGATTCAGTCATTTCATCTTTAAAAGGACACATATTTGTGGGTTATTGTGTATCTTCCCACTCTTTTTTATAAATAAAATTAAATAGTTCACACACATTCTTATTTTAGTTAGATTTGAGATCTTCCTGGATTGCTTGGAATGAAATCTTAAATTCAAGGCATCGCAGATCATTTCACAACTCTAGTCTTCATAAGTATCATCTTTAATAATACACTCAAACCTGACGTCTGATGCCACTTAGAAAACGTAGGTGTCTTGCAAATAGATAACTTGTGACGTTGATAGACATATTTTACCTGGAAGTTTTGATTAGCTGTCAATTATTTCCCCAAAGGTAATATATTATCTGCCTCTTCATAGTTTTTGAAAATTTAATAGGCTTATAAGCCTATTACCTACTACCATATCAGGAGGAAATTGTTTTATTTAAAGACAAAACAAGATAAGAAAATCGTTTCCTTGCCAATAGTTACCTTATTTGAAGAACAGTTCTCGATCCTCTACTAATTGTGAATCTTTGTTTTATCATTTTCTTTATAAATTGTTAGGGGATCATGAACTTATTACTAGCACTGGGAACCCTGTTCCAGCATGATCTTGTTTCTTTCAGCACTTCTTCAAACAAAACATATTGGGCATTCCTAGGAGTCCACATGTAGAGATATTTTAACTTTGTGTTTTTCTTTTTTTTTTTTTCCCCTATTTTCTTTGGCTGCACCACACANCTAGCACTGGGAACCCTGTTCCAGCATGATCTTGTTTCTTTCAGCACTTCTTCAAACAAAACATATTGGGCATTCCTAGGAGTCCACATGTAGAGATATTTTAACTTTGTGTTTTTCTTTTTTTTTTTTTCCCCTATTTTCCAAATTATCCAACCTTCTGTAGTATTTCATGCTACCTTTAAAATACAACTGAAACAATTTTTGGACATAATGTAAATTCAATCCTTGTGATTGTTTGGCCTGCGGTATGGAAGGGTGCATAGAGAGATGATAGATATTTGACTTAGTCAACATGGTTTATCTGCCCAAACAATCTGTGTTCATGATTTCTGCTGTGATGAGCATTAACTTTCTATGAGTGTGTCATGGGGGAGGAAGAGTCCTCTCCTGTGGATTATACCAAAGGGAGGAGAATGCGGGAAATGAGAAAAGCTCAGTTGCTCGTGAAAATAATTTTTTTTTCTTATCTCATATTCAAATAAAAAAGTGCATCATGCTGCTAGGATGCCACATTCTCCTTACAAACCGACTTGACCTGCTCAAGAGAAGAAGTCAAACATATGGGGCTGTCAGGAGACGCTTGGCCGCATCTTTCAAAGAAAATAACCTTTTTCCAGTTTCTTAAATGAGGAAAAGGTATAGAGCAGACTTTGGTTATTAGCGGGCTCAGGTCCTCATTTAACAAATGAAGTGCGATTTCCAGGGAGGCGTAGTCACTGACTTGAGATCGCACAGCTCATGGGGCAAAGAGACAGTTAAAATCTGCTTTGCAAAATCTGGTTCCATCTCCACTACGTAGCCCCTGCCTGATCCTCCCCCCGGGAGAACCACACCATCACAGGTCAACTGGTCACAGTTTTATTAAAAGTCAACAATAATAGCGAACGATTTGGATTGCAAGCATACCCACCAACTGGAAAACAGGAGCTAAGCTCGCCTTGCAGAGAGCTGACCTAAGTTGTTCTGACAAACTCTGAGGGGATCTCAAGACAACGTCACCACTGGGGAATGAAGGGAATCTGAGCCTGGCTTGTACACTTTCACAAATGCATCTGCTTTACCACAAGCATCCTTTGAAAAGTGAATCTCGGGCTTCATTTTATTAGAAAAACTCTTTTAATTGACAGACACAGACAAACGCCAAGATCTTTCAGCATATTAAGACCGTGACTGACCCAGGGAGTGTGTACCTTCTTCACTGTCTTGTTTACGAATATCGGGGTCGGATTTACTGAGAGAATCATCCAGTTTGCCCATGAAAGCCGAGAACCAAGCTCAAGTGTCAGACTGAAAGCCTTTCTTCCCGGCACTCCATGCAGGGCTCTGGAGGAGGACTAGGTTACTGCACAGGGCGGGAAGGAAGAAGCAATGAGGTATAAATACCAGGATGGTCCTGGACTCTGGGCCCTGCTTTAGACGCTCTGCTTCCCCCGTGAAGTCAGGTGCCTTCTCTCCTGTCCGGCTCCTGATGCAGAAACCTGCCTCTCCCACCTCTGTGGTCTGATCAGCTCAGTGTGTCCTGCTTCCCAGAGACTTTCCCCCAAACGAGAAGAAGTCATCTTCACCCACTATGTGACGCATTTTGTTTATGTTAATCATTACACATACACAAAGTTTTCTAAAAATACGTGGCATTAAAAAAAATGGCATGCAGACAATTCAGTTATAATTTCCACTGAAAGGTGTTTTCATGTTGTTTCATACGTGTGGTCTCGAAGTCCAGGGGTGCACTGGGCCTGTCACTCACACACCCACCCTGATCCACGGGAGACCCCTCTGCAGTCAGCCCTTGGTCAGCTTGCTCGGTCATGTCGCTAGTTAGGGCATGCTGGGTGGAAAGAAAATAACCCTCCAGGGAGAATATTCCCAAGTCTAAAATGATCCCTGCTGAAAACTGTATCTGGGGTGAAAAATAAATATATGAACCCAAGCTAAACTTGAATTCTACTCATATGAGATGGTGCTTGAAAGTGGGTTCATTTTGCTTAATTTATGAAATTCGAGCCGCTCAGGACGCTGAGATAATTTGGAGTTCACTTTTCTGTTTGAGCCATTTAACCATTCATGAGTAATTCCTGCATGGTTACTGGAGGCTGGTGATATACTGACTTAATTTACACCATTGGCCTCCAACTAAAGATATTTTTACCTCCTTTGGAAATGCTTCAGTTATAAGTCTATGCATCTCTGAAAATTAATATAATCTGTAGCTATATTCTTTCTATGCGTGTGTGTGCTCAGTCATGTCTGACCCCATGGACTGTAGCCTGCCAGACTCCTCTGTCCATGGAATTCTCCAGGCAAGAAATACTGGACTGGCTTGCCATTTCCTTCTCCAATATCCCCTCTATGATACAGCAAATTAATTTTTCCAAATAACGCATGCATTTCATTTTCTTAGAGAGTCTGCCGATGATCAATGACCTAGTGATGTAACTGGTTCACCAATTATTGCTAAATCCACCAGAAATGAAAAGATTCAGGTAAACTTCAGTGTGGCCCCATTTTGTAAGTTAATTTCGCCGAAATGTTACTTTTCTGCATTTATGCCCAGCTAGCAAGGATCTTAAGATGTGGACTTTTGGGATTACTTTTTTGTAAGGCAGTGCTTTCCTTTTTCACTAAGGTGTACCAAAAAAAAGAATAGCAATAGGAAACTGAAACAGTCTATACGCCAAGCATGTAAACTGAGGTCAAGAGCTTGAATGCTAAGGCAACTCAGGCTAAAATGGCTAAAGTCTTTTTTTCTGACAAGATATGTAAGCTCTGAGCTGTAGAGATCGTTCTGGAAAATTTATCCATTTCTCTACCCAAACAAAATGCTTCCCCCTTTTGTTCTGGAATGAACGTCTCCAAGTGGCCCCTAGCCTGAAGTTACTCGCCCAGGTGACTTATCTAAGAATCTCGACATCCCCAGGACAGGAAGAGGGGGTCGCTTTGCTCCCATTTTGTTGGGGAGCTCACAGGGGCCCAGATGAACGGCCAGCAAGCTAAACCTCATCAGGTTTTTCTACTCGGCATGCGGCAGCATCGACATCACTCTGAACCGGTCTCACTTGCATCCGTGAAGATGCAGAACAGCAAGGAGCCGTGTCCCCTTAAGCAAGCCGCACGGAAACTGTCCCCAACTGCGTGGCTGCCATGCCAGACAGTGCTCGCTGCTGAGCCCTCTTTCCTAAAGAGCCCCCCTCAAATCTGAGAGCCGAGGAGCGGTGAAGCCTGGCTGTGCATCCTCGCGCCAACCGAAGGCATAATCACGAAGCTGGTGGATGGGATGCGGAAATATGCAGCCCTCGGAAATGGATTAAATGCACATACATTTTGTAATGAGTGACTGTAATGAAAGTCAAATGAATTATAATAAAATATGGAGTTTTAAAAAAGAAAACGGCTCACTGCATAATGTTGCTGGGGAAACATGGAACAGTTTTTCACTGCGTGCTATTGTCAAAGTAAATAACTACCCAAGACAAACTTACAAAGTGCTTTTAACTTTAATGTGATGCAGAGAGTCAGTCATTTAATTTGTTAATTAGTATTATGCCAGAAACTATCTATTCAATATGAAGCAAATATGTTTACAATCTTATCTGCCATCTGTTTAATAGATGGGAGAATACTTAGAGCTGGATTCTCAAAGAGGGTTGGTGAAAATTTGTTCCACAATTAGCGCAGCAGATTTTTTAATTCTGGAAGAATTTTGCGTGCGCGGGGAGCACCTCTGCCGCGGAGACAGTACATCACCGCGCTGCTGCTGGAGACGGGCGGCTGCCTCTAATGGGCTTCGGCAGATGCTGTACAAATTTAAGGAGTGGGGAAAATTTTTTAAAAGATACCTATGAAGGCTCTGATGTATCTACATAAATATAGCAGCAGCTCGCAGAAGGTAGAACTGGCTTGGCCGAAAAGAATGTTAAGCCCAGATTTAGAAATGAGTAACGTCAGGCTCGGTCTGCTGATGACATACGCTGCTTCTGTGGCCTTGTTTCCAAGATTTCACCCAAGCAAACTTCCGCGAGCAGCAGCCTCGGCACGAAGAGGCATTCTCAAGGCGCTTTTAAATGGCTGCTTAAGAATGCACTTTGAATCATTATTCGAAAGAGATTTGGAAACAGGATCGGTGATAACCAGTGTCAGTGGAAGCGTGTCTGCTTTCGCTCCGGGCAGAGAACAGCCAGGCTCAGCCCCGGCCCTGCAACCCTCAGAGAGCCCTGGACCGAGTCTGGTCGCATCTCCCCGCCGGCTCCTCCCACCGCCGGGCCGTTCACGACGCGGCTGTGTCAACACTCTGCGATGATTTCCTCCAACTCACATTGCAGTATTCTTCCTCTTTCATTAAAGATCCAGGTTTTATGACGCTTATTTTTTTTTTTTTTTCCATAGCATCAATAATCAGCCAAGTACCTCTTCGAGAATTTGGCTAAATACGTCTTTGAGCATTTGTACGTGAACACAGTTCAGAATCATCATATGCTGACATGCCAATACACCCTGCTTTTGCCAATACTGTGAATTACCGGCAAATCAAAACAAAAACCTGTATTATGACGTGTGCTCCTAATTAACTCTCGTCCTTACTGTTGTTTACCAGCACTGCTAAAATCGGTTCTCTGTTTTCAGCACCTCTCTTAGTTTCAGAGCAAAGACAGTATCTGTTTCAAAAGCTCATCTTCCTGTGTTTGGGGACTGTTCCTCTGGAATTCTCAGAAGATGTACGATCCTTGTGAAAAGGATAACAAATATTATCTAGGAAGAAATCTTGAGGGCGGTTGTGTACCCTAATTAATTGTTCTGTTCCTTGGCAGTGTATTCCAGCCCCTTCCTTCAGCCCGCCTCACCCATGAGGAGGGTTCGTACTGATGATACGAGCACTCTGCCAGGAGCGAAACCTAGTGAGGATATGTGTCACGAGGAACTGTTCCAACCTTTACATCACTTTCCCTTCTCAACTTTTTTTGGATTATTGTGTGGAACTGACCTCGAGAGCTCTGGCCCTTGCTCTTGCTCTGGCCCGTGCTCTGGGGCTCTGGTGTGTCTGTGGGTCAGCCACAGCCCGGCTGGTCCTGGTCAGCCATGGCCTGGCTGGTTGCTCTCCCTCCATGTAAAGTCCTAATTTGCTTTACAAGTCCTAGGAAGACCCCAGGCTGCAGAAGGTGTCACTGGGTCTGGAATCCTAATTTGACAAACTATAGTAGCCTCCCTAAATACATCTCTGCACCTCCTGAACCCCTCCCTAATGATGATTTAATCCTGGAGATATGTGAAGCATCAGCACTGTAGATGCTGTTTCTCTAGACACGTCACATATATGTATGTGTGTTGCATCCGGCAGCTCCATCAGTCAGGAACCCTATCTTTCAAGCCAAGATGAAGATTTTTGTATAAACTCCTCCCCATCCTGTCCTCCATGTCTCCCCCCAGGAAAGGCATTTTTGGCTAACAAGGTTTGGCCGAGCAGATATCTGATTCCTCAGACCCTCTGCACACAATGCAGAAAGTCCGGCAGACACATTACAGGATCAAACCCGTTGTCACACCCTTAAACTCAATTCAGCTGCTCCTAACAGTGTCTCAATAGTATCCTAGTAACCTCTTCTGTGAAGCTTCATCTGGTCTGTATTTGCAAACACGATTAAAGAAAAAAAAAAGGGCCTCGTATTCGGGGGGAAAAGTCTGTGTTAAATCTCTTCGCAGAACTGCCAGGAGAGGTGCGGGCGCCTCTGCGGGCAAGTGTATTTGCCAACATGCCATATGGGAGTCATGGCTGGGACTTTTTTTTTTCTGGAATAATTAAATGTTGATGGCAGAGTTCAAATGGATCATTAAAATTCAAAAGTGTAAGAAACAGATTTTTTCTTATGTTGTTGAACGCTCCAGAGGGCCAAATAGCTAGCAGAAGTGAGGCGGGCTGCCGTCCTGCGATCAGCACGCGTCGGGATGGGGCTAATTTGATCATAATATAGTCATCTCTGAAGATTACAGCTATTCAATTAAATATTCTAATTAACCTGAAGTATTAGGCAAATGATACTAATTACAAATATTCTCCTGAGATTCACAGCAATGAAAACCCCACTTGCAACCGATACTTCTGGCCAATGTTTCGTAACACAATGTCCTATATCATAGGCTTTCAGAATATTAAAATGCAGTTAATTTGCCTAAACCTCATTTGTTTAATGGCATTAGCATTTTGTTTGAAATTGTAATAAACGTACATCCCGCTTTCAAGTAAAATTTAAAATGAGTGTACTCTTGGGGTAACTTAAGATTCCTGTTTACAGACCTCGCGTTTTATTCAGGGAGCGGAACAGTTTGAGTTTAACTTTCAGCCATTAAACATATTGAAATTGTTTAAAAATGCTAATAATTTGTCTTTCCAAATAAGAAAAAAAAAAGGATATTTTGCAGTAAGACTTCTTGGCGTCGCCCATGTGACCGGGCTCCTGCTGCGAGGTCCCCGGTGGTTGAACCTCCCTTGTTTCCAGGAGAAGAACTGCGGCTGGTCTCGGGGAGGAGTCTTCAGGGCGGGCCCTGCCCTCTCCACCTCCAGGCTGCCTCCGCTCCTCCTTATATGACGCTTGCTCCCTGAGGTTGGAGGGCTTCTGCATAGCCAGCCTTGGAACTGTAACACACTGTCATCAGCATGGACTCTCACTCCCACTGTCAGCCCCTGTGGGATGCCCTTCTTCATCCCGGACCCCCAGGGACACACATCAGACCCTGCCTTGTCCAGAGCAACCAGACTCTCTGCACCTTCAGGGACCAACAGTAGTCCTGGCTGCCCGGCGGCATGATGCCCACCCGTGAGGGGAGCTCCGCCAACGTCTCTCAAAGCTTGAACCATTTTGGTGGACCAGAGGCGCGTGTGCTGGTCTCCAGGCTGCACCCCGGGGCAGCGTGGGGTTTGAGTATCTTTGCAGTCCTGCTGTACAGGAGGTAGAAGCAGAGCTGAGCCCTGGTTTACGGACCGAATGTGTGTGCACTGTCAGGGCAGGCGGGATGGACCGCATCATAAATGGGGGACACAGTGGACATTGTTGCCCTGACTGTGCCTGGCGACCGGTTCACATGAGCGGGGTGCTGGGGGTGGGAGAATAATCCTCCACTCTGATGCTGAATTGCCCCGGTGGTAAGCTCAGGATTTACAGTAAAGGCAGAACAAAGCGGAGAAGAGGGCGACAGCGCCAAGTCCACAGAGATGCCCGTGCTCTCGCTGGGGCCCAGCCTGCTGGGCTGATGTGGGCCTTGGACCAGCTCCAGCGTTTACTCCGGGAAAAGAGAGCAAGATGATACCATCTCTATTTATGCTGGGACTTAATACAATCCAACATTCCCAGATACATCCTCTGGGGGAGGGGATATGCTAGAGTGATTTACCTTTATAAACACTGATGTCATGAAATCACCATGAAGCGCATTGATCTCTCAGAGTCAGAGGAAGTAAGGGAGGGGACTTTCCTTTCTATAAAGTGAGCAGAAGAGAAGAGCAAACACACAGGGTGCAGACGGCACCCAGAGATGGGCACACTTAGAGCAAATGCAGAGAGGATCCACTTTTAAGGGGAGGCGGTTCGGTGTGTGTGGTCACAGGGCACCTTGATGGATCCCTCAGTGAATGAGCCACTGGGTCCCTGGTCAGCTTTCTCCATCCTAGAATTTCATCCGGAGGAAGGGACCCAGGCTTTGGGGTGGCTGGACTTCACACACGTGAGACGTTCGCATTTCTAGGGGCTGATGCGTGCCCAGCTCCGCACTGTCTGTCCTCGTGTGGGTCACAGCTGCTTGCACAGATCTTTACGCCATAGCTCCAGGGGCCCATGCATGCATGGGGCAGATGTGTTTGAGCACGAGATGATGCTGTCAAGGACGTACACCAAGTAGTAGGAGCTGGTCTGGACGGTTCCCGAAGGCACGGAGGCTTGGTGGTGATGGGGTTTGTGAAGCATTCCCAGGAGTAATAGCTTTCTGACCCAGCCACTAAGGAGCACAGCACAAAGCAACACAGTGTTTCAGTAAAACCTGCAATCTTGTTATCTTCCTAAAAGGAAAATTCTCTGCCCATCATTGAAGTGGCAGCCCTATGGTGAGCCAAGGAGGAGCTGCAAGTCTCTGTGGTTTTGAATCTGGGTCTCCATCGGCCTCTTCACAGCGTGACAGCCAGGCCTGCTGCCCAAGGTTCCTTACAGTGGCCACGGAGGGAGCAGTGGATGGCTCTTGGCCTGGAGGCCAAGATGAATGAAAAAAGAAAGAGATGCGCTCGAGGTAGATGAATGCCAGAAGCCAAGTGGGCAGAGAAAGATAGGAAGTGAAAATCGACAAGAAGTCTATAGGAAGTGAAGTCTATGAAAGACAGAAAGTGGCACTTTCCTTCGAAAAGAGGCAAAACCTGAGAGTTTCGTCCGCGGAGGCGAGCGCTCCCATTCTAGAAGGTTTCTGTCTGGTGCCCACCCTCCCGAGCAGGGTCGCTAGTGCGAGTTCTGCATGAGGAAGGCCTGCTAGAACACAGTTCCTGTTTCCACTGAACAGTTTCTTTTCTGAGCGCTTTCCTTCCCTCCTTTAAATAACTGGTGTGAACAATGCTACTCAGAGATCAAACAATGATGAATTTCTGCTGGATCATATTTGTATATTTTTAAAAGAAAAAAGCTGTGTGTTGAGGTGTGGAGAATCAGTCTCTGTTTTTCCTGGTGAAAGAAGAAGAGTTTACACTGCTTAACTCTGTACATTCTACACTGATGTGTATCTGTTCACTGATGTGGCTGCAGCCATTAGGGATAGACTAGAGCTTGACTTTGGATGTGACATGATCTCATCCTGATGCGAGACTGTAGCAGAAGTGCCCCAGCCCCAGGGGGACCAGGGGCCAAGGGGCCCTAAGACGTGGTCAAAGCCTCTCTGGAGTTGTTCCCCAAAGGTATCACCTTCTTGGAGGCGGCTCACTCCACCCCCACACAGCTCTCTGGCCTCCAGGACCAGCAGAGTGAATGGCACAGCTCTGCTCTTGGTGGGGACACAGGCAGGGCCTCCCAGGTCTGCGTAGCACCGAGGGGTGTGGGGGTCACTGCTGCTACACCTGGTACCCGGAGAGCTAAGCTCATGGGGGATGCTCTGCACCTCTGACGGCCACCTTCAGCCTCTGCCCACAGTTCTAGCAAACCTGGTCATTCACGGGCAGTCAGCATGTTTCTGCATCTTCTTGTGTGTGTGAACGTGTGCTTGGGCACCTCCACACCTCTGCTGGTGCGGGATGCTAGCGAGTGTTACCCAGTCTCCTGACCCACCTGCGTGGGGTTTCCTCGGACACCTGGCTGTGCCAAGGACTAGGAATATGCCTGTATCTGCAGGTCATCAGGACACACAGAGGCACTACTGGCCACACAACTATCGCCGACCATGGCAGCAACTCCACCTGGACCTTGGGGCTGGGAAAAGCAGGCAAGTGGGGAAGCTGTGAAGTAAACTATTTTGTGACATGTTTTTATGACATAATGATATTGATCTGAAAGACACTCACCCAGAACCACAACCTTTTCTACCCCAAGAAAAAACCCTGAGCCGGTATAATCTTTTCAATCACTTGATATTCATAGTCTTACTCAAAGGTCTCTGAATATGTCATGTGTGTAATACTGATGCAGAATGTGGCCCGTGGTCGCTGCCAGCAATATGCTTCAATAAGGTAATTTTCCTGCTGCCTAGGAACATCAGCGGGGTGCAATCCGGAACTGAAACAGGGGATGACATCTTATTCATGCATGCATCTGGAGGACAAAACCATACTTTATTAAAGGAAAATGGGATTTCAGGATTGTTTTGACAAGCACTAAGAACACACCCCTTGGCTTACATACAGTACGGCTGCAGACCTGGGGGGTCTCTGCAGCCCTGGGGATACCACCTGTGTGGCCAGCAGGGCCTGGGGGACGAGGGATGGTTCTGGGAGCCAGGGTAGCCGCACAGTCAGAGAAGGAGACCCGTGCACACAGCACATATTTTCATGTCCCTTCTATTTTACTTTTTTGCTTGTTCTTGACATTCAGAATTGGTGTCAGTGGTTGCTCTGTGGAAGGTACAGGTGACTGCCGACTTCTTTAAAGTCGACCAAAGACAGTTCTTCCTTCCTTTATATTTAGGGTCATCCCAATTCTCCCTGCGTAAGGGGAAAAAAAAGAGCACATTCTTTGACCTTCTTAAATCAATTTAAGCGTTGAGATTTAAAATAAATACTGAAAATAATGTCAGATTTTAAAATACCAGCTGTGCTCAAACACTTGCCTCCCTCTAAATCACCTGCTTTTATAGCTTTCTGTGTCTTTATTGCCCCTCTCAAAGCCTGCCAGGGATTTCAGTCCTCTGTCCCTGATTCTGATGGCTGTTTTCCTAGATTTCTGCATCAAAATGGTCAAAACATTCACCGTTTCACTCACTTTGAGCAGCATGAATTCCTGAAGTTAATCACTTTTACAAATGTGTCTGAAAAGAAGGCAACCTTGGAACTGAGCAGAAATACAAGAGTCCACTGGAAGGGGTTGCACACCTACCTGCAGGCATACCCTGCTCTCGAGATCTCAAGCCTGACATCGCCTAGACTGGCAACACCCAGGTTTACTCCCTTTAGAGAGAAAGCACTGATAATCCTTAGAGTACCAGTATAAAAAAATATTAAAAATAAGATCAGCCAAATTAAGCATCAGAGAACATATTAACTAGCCAGGGAAAAGGATTATTAACAAAAGCATCTTATGACAACCTTGAATTGCCCCCAAATGAAATGGTGCTTAAATGATCAGACTTGGATACTGCCTTATTCTCAGAAATCATCCTATGGTGTAGTCAATTTTCTGGGCCTGGAGAAGATGGATTAAAGAACAAATTTTCTATAAGTAAACTCAAATAAATCCCTAGGCCAAATGCCTTTGGTGATGGTCGGTGTGAATTAAGCAGTTTGGGGGTCATCGTTTGTAGAAAAATCTCAAAAGATCATTTGTCAGTACAGTAATCCGTTGAACCCTCCCCAGCCTCTGGTGTTCTGAAACCTTGGTGCTTCAAAGTACCAGGCAGTCTGCTGTTCTGGTTTATCTTAGAGCAGATGCTTATTTTCACACGATCTGTCGGCCAACAGCAAATAACTAGACCACAGTAAGCCCCTGCGTAGTGGAAAGCATGGCTGAAAGCAGGTAGTGTTTTGAATGTGAGCTGCCTTGGGGAAGCCTCTTGGGCCCTTTGATGGTAATTTAATTTCTCACCCACCACGCAGGAACTCTGCACCGACTAGAATAGGCACTGGGGGTTCAGATGGACCCTGCTCCGTGCCCCTAAACCTGCCTCTCCCACCTCTGTGGTCTGATCAGCTCAGTGTGTCCTGCTTCCCAGAGACTTTCCCCCAAACGAGAAGAAGTCATCTTCACCCACTATGTGACGCATTTTGTTTATGTTAATCATTACACATACACAAAGTTTTCTAAAAATACGTGGCATTAAAAAAATGGCATGCAGACAATTCAGTTATAATTTCCACTGAAAGGTGTTTTCATGTTGTTTCATACGTGTGGTCTCGAAGTCCAGGGGTGCACTGGGCCTGTCACTCACACACCCACCCTGATCCACGGGAGACCCCTCTGCAGTCAGCCCTTGGTCAGCTTGCTCGGTCATGTCGCTAGTTAGGGCATGCTGGGTGGAAAGAAAATAACCCTCCAGGGAGAATATTCCCAAGTCTAAAATGATCCCTGCTGAAAACTGTATCTGGGGTGAAAAATAAATATATGAACCCAAGCTAAACTTGAATTCTACTCATATGAGATGGTGCTTGAAAGTGGGTTCATTTTGCTTAATTTATGAAATTCGAGCCGCTCAGGACGCTGAGATAATTTGGAGTTCACTTTTCTGTTTGAGCCATTTAACCATTCATGAGTAATTCCTGCATGGTTACTGGAGGCTGGTGATATACTGACTTAATTTACACCATTGGCCTCCAACTAAAGATATTTTTACCTCCTTTGGAAATGCTTCAGTTATAAGTCTATGCATCTCTGAAAATTAATATAATCTGTAGCTATATTCTTTCTATGCGTGTGTGTGCTCAGTCATGTCTGACCCCATGGACTGTAGCCTGCCAGACTCCTCTGTCCATGGAATTCTCCAGGCAAGAAATACTGGACTGGCTTGCCATTTCCTTCTCCAATATCCCCTCTATGATACAGCAAATTAATTTTTCCAAATAACGCATGCATTTCATTTTCTTAGAGAGTCTGCCGATGATCAATGACCTAGTGATGTAACTGGTTCACCAATTATTGCTAAATCCACCAGAAATGAAAAGATTCAGGTAAACTTCAGTGTGGCCCCATTTTGTAAGTTAATTTCGCCGAAATGTTACTTTTCTGCATTTATGCCCAGCTAGCAAGGATCTTAAGATGTGGACTTTTGGGATTACTTTTTTGTAAGGCAGTGCTTTCCTTTTTCACTAAGGTGTACCAAAAAAAAGAATAGCAATAGGAAACTGAAACAGTCTATACGCCAAGCATGTAAACTGAGGTCAAGAGCTTGAATGCTAAGGCAACTCAGGCTAAAATGGCTAAAGTCTTTTTTTCTGACAAGATATGTAAGCTCTGAGCTGTAGAGATCGTTCTGGAAAATTTATCCATTTCTCTACCCAAACAAAATGCTTCCCCCTTTTGTTCTGGAATGAACGTCTCCAAGTGGCCCCTAGCCTGAAGTTACTCGCCCAGGTGACTTATCTAAGAATCTCGACATCCCCAGGACAGGAAGAGGGGGTCGCTTTGCTCCCATTTTGTTGGGGAGCTCACAGGGGCCCAGATGAACGGCCAGCAAGCTAAACCTCATCAGGTTTTTCTACTCGGCATGCGGCAGCATCGACATCACTCTGAACCGGTCTCACTTGCATCCGTGAAGATGCAGAACAGCAAGGAGCCGTGTCCCCTTAAGCAAGCCGCACGGAAACTGTCCCCAACTGCGTGGCTGCCATGCCAGACAGTGCTCGCTGCTGAGCCCTCTTTCCTAAAGAGCCCCCCTCAAATCTGAGAGCCGAGGAGCGGTGAAGCCTGGCTGTGCATCCTCGCGCCAACCGAAGGCATAATCACGAAGCTGGTGGATGGGATGCGGAAATATGCAGCCCTCGGAAATGGATTAAATGCACATACATTTTGTAATGAGTGACTGTAATGAAAGTCAAATGAATTATAATAAAATATGGAGTTTTAAAAAAGAAAACGGCTCACTGCATAATGTTGCTGGGGAAACATGGAACAGTTTTTCACTGCGTGCTATTGTCAAAGTAAATAACTACCCAAGACAAACTTACAAAGTGCTTTTAACTTTAATGTGATGCAGAGAGTCAGTCATTTAATTTGTTAATTAGTATTATGCCAGAAACTATCTATTCAATATGAAGCAAATATGTTTACAATCTTATCTGCCATCTGTTTAATAGATGGGAGAATACTTAGAGCTGGATTCTCAAAGAGGGTTGGTGAAAATTTGTTCCACAATTAGCGCAGCAGATTTTTTAATTCTGGAAGAATTTTGCGTGCGCGGGGAGCACCTCTGCCGCGGAGACAGTACATCACCGCGCTGCTGCTGGAGACGGGCGGCTGCCTCTAATGGGCTTCGGCAGATGCTGTACAAATTTAAGGAGTGGGGAAAATTTTTTAAAAGATACCTATGAAGGCTCTGATGTATCTACATAAATATAGCAGCAGCTCGCAGAAGGTAGAACTGGCTTGGCCGAAAAGAATGTTAAGCCCAGATTTAGAAATGAGTAACGTCAGGCTCGGTCTGCTGATGACATACGCTGCTTCTGTGGCCTTGTTTCCAAGATTTCACCCAAGCAAACTTCCGCGAGCAGCAGCCTCGGCACGAAGAGGCATTCTCAAGGCGCTTTTAAATGGCTGCTTAAGAATGCACTTTGAATCATTATTCGAAAGAGATTTGGAAACAGGATCGGTGATAACCAGTGTCAGTGGAAGCGTGTCTGCTTTCGCTCCGGGCGGAGAACAGCCAGGCTCAGCCCCGGCCCTGCAACCCTCAGAGAGCCCTGGACCGAGTCTGGTCGCATCTCCCCGCCGGCTCCTCCCACCGCCGGGCCGTTCACGACGCGGCTGTGTCAACACTCTGCGATGATTTCCTCCAACTCACATTGCAGTATTCTTCCTCTTTCATTAAAGATCCAGGTTTTATGACGCTTATTTTTTTTTTTTTCCATAGCATCAATAATCAGCCAAGTACCTCTTCGAGAATTTGGCTAAATACGTCTTTGAGCATTTGTACGTGAACACAGTTCAGAATCATCATATGCTGACATGCCAATACACCCTGCTTTTGCCAATACTGTGAATTACCGGCAAATCAAAACAAAAACCTGTATTATGACGTGTGCTCCTAATTAACTCTCGTCCTTACTGTTGTTTACCAGCACTGCTAAAATCGGTTCTCTGTTTTCAGCACCTCTCTTAGTTTCAGAGCAAAGACAGTATCTGTTTCAAAAGCTCATCTTCCTGTGTTTGGGGACTGTTCCTCTGGAATTCTCAGAAGATGTACGATCCTTGTGAAAAGGATAACAAATATTATCTAGGAAGAAATCTTGAGGGCGGTTGTGTACCCTAATTAATTGTTCTGTTCCTTGGCAGTGTATTCCAGCCCCTTCCTTCAGCCCGCCTCACCCATGAGGAGGGTTCGTACTGATGATACGAGCACTCTGCCAGGAGCGAAACCTAGTGAGGATATGTGTCACGAGGAACTGTTCCAACCTTTACATCACTTTCCCTTCTCAACTTTTTTTGGATTATTGTGTGGAACTGACCTCGAGAGCTCTGGCCCTTGCTCTTGCTCTGGCCCGTGCTCTGGGGCTCTGGTGTGTCTGTGGGTCAGCCACAGCCCGGCTGGTCCTGGTCAGCCATGGCCTGGCTGGTTGCTCTCCCTCCATGTAAAGTCCTAATTTGCTTTACAAGTCCTAGGAAGACCCCAGGCTGCAGAAGGTGTCACTGGGTCTGGAATCCTAATTTGACAAACTATAGTAGCCTCCCTAAATACATCTCTGCACCTCCTGAACCCCTCCCTAATGATGATTTAATCCTGGAGATATGTGAAGCATCAGCACTGTAGATGCTGTTTCTCTAGACACGTCACATATATGTATGTGTGTTGCATCCGGCAGCTCCATCAGTCAGGAACCCTATCTTTCAAGCCAAGATGAAGATTTTTGTATAAACTCCTCCCCATCCTGTCCTCCATGTCTCCCCCCAGGAAAGGCATTTTTGGCTAACAAGGTTTGGCCGAGCAGATATCTGATTCCTCAGACCCTCTGCACACAATGCAGAAAGTCCGGCAGACACATTACAGGATCAAACCCGTTGTCACACCCTTAAACTCAATTCAGCTGCTCCTAACAGTGTCTCAATAGTATCCTAGTAACCTCTTCTGTGAAGCTTCATCTGGTCTGTATTTGCAAACACGATTAAAGAAAAAAAAAAGGGCCTCGTATTCGGGGGGAAAAGTCTGTGTTAAATCTCTTCGCAGAACTGCCAGGAGAGGTGCGGGCGCCTCTGCGGGCAAGTGTATTTGCCAACATGCCATATGGGAGTCATGGCTGGGACTTTTTTTTTTCTGGAATAATTAAATGTTGATGGCAGAGTTCAAATGGATCATTAAAATTCAAAAGTGTAAGAAACAGATTTTTTCTTATGTTGTTGAACGCTCCAGAGGGCCAAATAGCTAGCAGAAGTGAGGCGGGCTGCCGTCCTGCGATCAGCACGCGTCGGGATGGGGCTAATTTGATCATAATATAGTCATCTCTGAAGATTACAGCTATTCAATTAAATATTCTAATTAACCTGAAGTATTAGGCAAATGATACTAATTACAAATATTCTCCTGAGATTCACAGCAATGAAAACCCCACTTGCAACCGATACTTCTGGCCAATGTTTCGTAACACAATGTCCTATATCATAGGCTTTCAGAATATTAAAATGCAGTTAATTTGCCTAAACCTCATTTGTTTAATGGCATTAGCATTTTGTTTGAAATTGTAATAAACGTACATCCCGCTTTCAAGTAAAATTTAAAATGAGTGTACTCTTGGGGTAACTTAAGATTCCTGTTTACAGACCTCGCGTTTTATTCAGGGAGCGGAACAGTTTGAGTTTAACTTTCAGCCATTAAACATATTGAAATTGTTTAAAAATGCTAATAATTTGTCTTTCCAAATAAGAAAAAAAAAAGGATATTTTGCAGTAAGACTTCTTGGCGTCGCCCATGTGACCGGGCTCCTGCTGCGAGGTCCCCGGTGGTTGAACCTCCCTTGTTTCCAGGAGAAGAACTGCGGCTGGTCTCGGGGAGGAGTCTTCAGGGCGGGCCCTGCCCTCTCCACCTCCAGGCTGCCTCCGCTCCTCCTTATATGACGCTTGCTCCCTGAGGTTGGAGGGCTTCTGCATAGCCAGCCTTGGAACTGTAACACACTGTCATCAGCATGGACTCTCACTCCCACTGTCAGCCCCTGTGGGATGCCCTTCTTCATCCCGGACCCCCAGGGACACACATCAGACCCTGCCTTGTCCAGAGCAACCAGACTCTCTGCACCTTCAGGGACCAACAGTAGTCCTGGCTGCCCGGCGGCATGATGCCCACCCGTGAGGGGAGCTCCGCCAACGTCTCTCAAAGCTTGAACCATTTTGGTGGACCAGAGGCGCGTGTGCTGGTCTCCAGGCTGCACCCCGGGGCAGCGTGGGGTTTGAGTATCTTTGCAGTCCTGCTGTACAGGAGGTAGAAGCAGAGCTGAGCCCTGGTTTACGGACCGAATGTGTGTGCACTGTCAGGGCAGGCGGGATGGACCGCATCATAAATGGGGGACACAGTGGACATTGTTGCCCTGACTGTGCCTGGCGACCGGTTCACATGAGCGGGGTGCTGGGGGTGGGAGAATAATCCTCCACTCTGATGCTGAATTGCCCCGGTGGTAAGCTCAGGATTTACAGTAAAGGCAGAACAAAGCGGAGAAGAGGGCGACAGCGCCAAGTCCACAGAGATGCCCGTGCTCTCGATGGGGCCCAGCCTGCTGGGCTGATGTGGGCCTTGGACCAGCTCCAGCGTTTACTCCGGGAAAAGAGAGCAAGATGATACCATCTCTATTTATGCTGGGACTTAATACAATCCAACATTCCCAGATACATCCTCTGGGGGAGGGGATATGCTAGAGTGATTTACCTTTATAAACACTGATGTCATGAAATCACCATGAAGCGCATTGATCTCTCAGAGTCAGAGGAAGTAAGGGAGGGGACTTTCCTTTCTATAAAGTGAGCAGAAGAGAAGAGCAAACACACAGGGTGCAGACGGCACCCAGAGATGGGCACACTTAGAGCAAATGCAGAGAGGATCCACTTTTAAGGGGAGGCGGTTCGGTGTGTGTGGTCACAGGGCACCTTGATGGATCCCTCAGTGAATGAGCCACTGGGTCCCTGGTCAGCTTTCTCCATCCTAGAATTTCATCTGGAGGAAGGGACCCAGGCTTCGGGGTGGCTGGACTTCACACACGTGAGACGTTCGCATTTCTAGGGGCTGATGCGTGCCCAGCTCCGCACTGTCTGTCCTCGTGTGGGTCACAGCTGCTTGCACAGATCTTTACGCCATAGCTCCAGGGGCCCATGCATGCATGGGGCAGATGTGTTTGAGCACGAGATGATGCTGTCAAGGACGTACACCAAGTAGTAGGAGCTGGTCTGGACGGTTCCCGAAGGCACGGAGGCTTGGTGGTGATGGGGTTTGTGAAGCATTCCCAGGAGTAATAGCTTTCTGACCCAGCCACTAAGGAGCACAGCACAAAGCAACACAGTGTTTCAGTAAAACCTGCAATCTTGTTATCTTCCTAAAAGGAAAATTCTCTGCCCATCATTGAAGTGGCAGCCCTATGGTGAGCCAAGGAGGAGCTGCAAGTCTCTGTGGTTTTGAATCTGGGTCTCCATCGGCCTCTTCACAGCGTGACAGCCAGGCCTGCTGCCCAAGGTTCCTTACAGTGGCCACGGAGGGAGCAGTGGATGGCTCTTGGCCTGGAGGCCAAGATGAATGAAAAAAGAAAGAGATGTGCTCGAGGTAGATGAATGCCAGAAGCCAAGTGGGCAGAGAAAGATAGGAAGTGAAAATCGACAAGAAGTCTATAGGAAGTGAAGTCTATGAAAGACAGAAAGTGGCACTTTCCTTCGAAAAGAGGCAAAACCTGAGAGTTTCGTCCGCGGAGGCGAGCGCTCCCATTCTAGAAGGTTTCTGTCTGGTGCCCACCCTCCCGAGCAGGGTCGCTAGTGCGAGTTCTGCATGAGGAAGGCCTGCTAGAACACAGTTCCTGTTTCCACTGAACAGTTTCTTTTCTGAGCGCTTTCCTTCCCTCCTTTAAATAACTGGTGTGAACAATGCTACTCAGAGATCAAACAATGATGAATTTCTGCTGGATCATATTTGTATATTTTTAAAAGAAAAAAGCTGTGTGTTGAGGTGTGGAGAATCAGTCTCTGTTTTTCCTGGTGAAAGAAGAAGAGTTTACACTGCTTAACTCTGTACATTCTACACTGATGTGTATCTGTTCACTGATGTGGCTGCAGCCATTAGGGATAGACTAGAGCTTGACTTTGGATGTGACATGATCTCATCCTGATGCGAGACTGTAGCAGAAGTGCCCCAGCCCCAGGGGGACCAGGGGCCAAGGGGCCCTAAGACGTGGTCAAAGCCTCTCTGGAGTTGTTCCCCAAAGGTATCACCTTCTTGGAGGCGGCTCACTCCACCCCCACACAGCTCTCTGGCCTCCAGGACCAGCAGAGTGAATGGCACAGCTCTGCTCTTGGTGGGGACACAGGCAGGGCCTCCCAGGTCTGCGTAGCACCGAGGGGTGTGGGGGTCACTGCTGCTACACCTGGTACCCGGAGAGCTAAGCTCATGGGGGATGCTCTGCACCTCTGACGGCCACCTTCAGCCTCTGCCCACAGTTCTAGCAAACCTGGTCATTCACGGGCAGTCAGCATGTTTCTGCATCTTCTTGTGTGTGTGAACGTGTGCTTGGGCACCTCCACACCTCTGCTGGTGCGGGATGCTAGCGAGTGTTACCCAGTCTCCTGACCCACCTGCGTGGGGTTTCCTCGGACACCTGGCTGTGCCAAGGACTAGGAATATGCCTGTATCTGCAGGTCATCAGGACACACAGAGGCACTACTGGCCACACAACTATCGCCGACCATGGCAGCAACTCCACCTGGACCTTGGGGCTGGGAAAAGCAGGCAAGTGGGGAAGCTGTGAAGTAAACTATTTTGTGACATGTTTTTATGACATAATGATATTGATCTGAAAGACACTCACCCAGAACCACAACCTTTTCTACCCCAAGAAAAAACCCTGAGCCGGTATAATCTTTTCAATCACTTGATATTCATAGTCTTACTCAAAGGTCTCTGAATATGTCATGTGTGTAATACTGATGCAGAATGTGGCCCGTGGTCGCTGCCAGCAATATGCTTCAATAAGGTAATTTTCCTGCTGCCTAGGAACATCAGCGGGGTGCAATCCGGAACTGAAACAGGGGATGACATCTTATTCATGCATGCATCTGGAGGACAAAACCATACTTTATTAAAGGAAAATGGGATTTCAGGATTGTTTTGACAAGCACTAAGAACACACCCCTTGGCTTACATACAGTACGGCTGCAGACCTGGGGGGTCTCTGCAGCCCTGGGGATACCACCTGTGTGGCCAGCAGGGCCTGGGGGACGAGGGATGGTTCTGGGAGCCAGGGTAGCCGCACAGTCAGAGAAGGAGACCCGTGCACACAGCACATATTTTCATGTCCCTTCTATTTTACTTTTTTGCTTGTTCTTGACATTCAGAATTGGTGTCAGTGGTTGCTCTGTGGAAGGTACAGGTGACTGCCGACTTCTTTAAAGTCGACCAAAGACAGTTCTTCCTTCCTTTATATTTAGGGTCATCCCAATTCTCCCTGCGTAAGGGGAAAAAAAAGAGCACATTCTTTGACCTTCTTAAATCAATTTAAGCGTTGAGATTTAAAATAAATACTGAAAATAATGTCAGATTTTAAAATACCAGCTGTGCTCAAACACTTGCCTCCCTCTAAATCACCTGCTTTTATAGCTTTCTGTGTCTTTATTGCCCCTCTCAAAGCCTGCCAGGGATTTCAGTCCTCTGTCCCTGATTCTGATGGCTGTTTTCCTAGATTTCTGCATCAAAATGGTCAAAACATTCACCGTTTCACTCACTTTGAGCAGCATGAATTCCTGAAGTTAATCACTTTTACAAATGTGTCTGAAAAGAAGGCAACCTTGGAACTGAGCAGAAATACAAGAGTCCACTGGAAGGGGTTGCACACCCACCTGCAGGCATACCCTGCTCTCGAGATCTCAAGCCTGACATCGCCTAGACTGGCAACACCCAGGTTTACTCCCTTTAGAGAGAAAGCACTGATAATCCTTAGAGTACCAGTATAAAAAAATATTAAAAATAAGATCAGCCAAATTAAGCATCAGAGAACATATTAACTAGCCAGGGAAAAGGATTATTAACAAAAGCATCTTATGACAACCTTGAATTGCCCCCAAATGAAATGGTGCTTAAATGATCAGACTTGGATACTGCCTTATTCTCAGAAATCATCCTATGGTGTAGTCAATTTTCTGGGCCTGGAGAAGATGGATTAAAGAACAAATTTTCTATAAGTAAACTCAAATAAATCCCTAGGCCAAATGCCTTTGGTGATGGTCGGTGTGAATTAAGCAGTTTGGGGGTCATCGTTTGTAGAAAAATCTCAAAAGATCATTTGTCAGTACAGTAATCCGTTGAACCCTCCCCAGCCTCTGGTGTTCTGAAACCTTGGTGCTTCAAAGTACCAGGCAGTCTGCTGTTCTGGTTTATCTTAGAGCAGATGCTTATTTTCACACGATCTGTCGGCCAACAGCAAATAACTAGACCACAGTAAGCCCCTGCGTAGTGGAAAGCATGGCTGAAAGCAGGTAGTGTTTTGAATGTGAGCTGCCTTGGGGAAGCCTCTTGGGCCCTTTGATGGTAATTTAATTTCTCACCCACCACGCAGGAACTCTGCACCGACTAGAATAGGCACTGGGGGTTCAGATGGACCCTGCTCCGTGCCCCCATTTGCTTATCCTTGTGATGGTTTACTTAGCAAACGATAAAAGCACGTTGACTTCCACAGCCTTTATTAGAGGTCCCTGCAGTCTGCAAAGGAACACAAAAGAAAAGGAAGACGATTGAGAGGCGGTTTATGAGCTGAGGAGAGTCGCCCCGACGAGCAGCGTCTCTCCAGCAGCCGGGCGAGTCCAGACAGGCCTGGTTCTGGAGGAACCCCGTAGGGAGCGGGACCCTCTGCTGGAGATGCGGAAAAGAAGAATCTGCTTCCGGTGAACTGAACCTGATTTTAGTCATGCTGCTCTGCAGCTCCTGGCGTGTCCTTCATTACGACATGTATTCAACATATCAAGATACAGAATAGGTAAACGAACACATTCCCCATGGAATACATAGTCATATGAAAGATTAACTTTGTCGTAGCTGTGCAACTGCACTGACTTGTGTGTGTGTGTGCTTTTTCTTCTGTAGAATTCAGCATATGTACTAAGACATGTCCCTCGGTTGGGAAACCGTTTTTAGAAGAATGTTGAGACCATGACCATCCCCTCACTAGTTTCAGCCCTGGTTTTCTTGTTCCTCCGAGAGAATCTCTTATTCCTTATCAGCACTTAGCTTCTCTGGGGAGCTTACCCCGGTTCCTGTAGAGCACGTCTTCTGAGAGTCAGAACTTGAAGAGAAGGGCTTCAAAAAGATGTAAAGAGTTTTCAAAATGACCCAAGAGGTTGGAGGGGGAGCTGGGAGGATGGACAGAAGGGCCTTTCTGGGCTGCGGTGTCCCCCTGCTGCTGGAAACACCTGAACTCCTAGACAGAGGACGGATCTTGCAGCCCAGAGCGCGTGTGTTCGGAGCCTCACCATCTAGTTTGTTTGTTTGAAATGTAGAAACCAAGCTTCTGGGGGTGAGTTTGGGGCCATGTGAACACCAAGTGCCTGTCCAGTCAATGCAGAGTCAATGCTCGACTGTCTCACGAGCGGGAGAATTAAAGGATCCAGAAAAGCCCCAACGAATACATTCAAAGCCAGGTGGTCACACCAGCCCGTGTTGCCTAATGCCAGCAGCAGCTTCGGATACCCTTTTGTTTCGAGGGCACACAGGCTTCCAGCAGGACGTGCGTGTTTAGACCTTGGCTAGGCTGTTCCTAGGCCGTATCTCAGCTGCACTGACTTAGCGGCTGCTGAGCTAATGCCTTCAGTAGAAACGCCAGGATCACTTTCTGCTTTCTCTGGCTGTAGAAACTACCCAAGGAAACCCGGCTGTGCTCATTGGGTGGGGCGGGGGGAGGTCTTATTTTCTGAAGGACAATTTAATTCCTTGGTTGCAAGTCAGGAATACATTTCAAACCTAAAGAAAATTAACAGCCTAAAGAAAATGAGCAAGCAGAGTATTTCTAAGCAGGGTTTTCTATTCTGGCTTTCATTTTGAAAGCTTCAGGAAACAGCGTCTAGAAAATGCTTTCTAGTGCCGCATTATTTTATCCCAGCGCTTTCACCCATCATCAGTTCTTAATCCAGAGGCTCATGTAGGGGAGTGTTCTGGCTCAGTTCACTAAGCTACCGACCAAGACTCCAGGGAAGGGGGTCTGCTGAGACATGCCGTTACTCCTGTGTGTCTCACTGGACAATTACTTATCGAATGAGCGCGTAAGCACAGGAGGGACCGTGCTGGGCAGGGCCCCATGGTGGGCCATCCTGCCACGCTCTGCCCAGGGAGAAAGGAAGCTGCCTGACTAGGCACGGATGTTCTGAAGGGCTGTTTGTATCTCGAAGACCCTTGATAGAAATTCTAATCTCTTCCTGTCTCAGATCACTCTGCGGTAATCGAGTCGTGGGTGGTGATTCTCTGAGCTCCAGGGATGCTCCAGTGAAGCCGTGGGATCTGCCTGCATTTCCTCAGCCGTCTTTGTCTCTGCATCTTCTTCGTCCCCTGTAAACGGAACTGGGGAAAGTTTTCTTAATGTCTGATGCTCACAGGCTGTTGAGACCCACCAGTGATACCCCCAGACGGTGCCATTGTGTTTGGATATAAATTGTTCAGCAGGTCCGCGAATTTCTGAGTGTGTTTAGTAAACTCTGACTTTTCTCTCTCTCTGCAAAATGGCACTTTTCCTAACCAGCATCTTCCAAATGTTGCTGAAAAAAGGCAGAGAGCACAGGGAGCGTTCTACAGGGTGGTTCTAGGATCTTGACACAGAAGATCTGTTTTTGCTCTGCTGACCCAGAGAGTCCAGGCTCCCTGAGCTTGAACTTTCTCTTCTAAAGCCTGACGGGGTGTCCGGAGTAACCGTGGAGATTCAGATGGAAAACTCTCTGACTTGTGAGGTTTCCAAACTTCAGCTCCTAGTTTGCTGGGCGGCTCCACCAGGCAGCTCTCCAGGAACTTCCAGGACAACCTCATCTGTTTTGCCCACTCTCCAGGAGTACATGGACTCATCCTCCCCACTCCTGAGGCTCAATCTTTGCAATTGTCTAGAAAGGCTTCCTTCTCTGCACCCCTGCATCCTGTCGGCCACCGTGATCTGTGAGTTCTCCCTTCCTCTGCCTCCCGGACATTCATGCCCATGTCCTAACTTCTCTAGGAGGCCAGTGCCCTCCACTCCCCAGGTCGGACCTGAGAAAACTGAGGTCAAATATATCGCAGGATGCAATGCACCCAAGGTCTCAGAGGAGAGATACTCAAACCAGGCCATGGCCCCAGGCAGGCGGGTGGAAGAGCACCTGTTTTTCTCCACCCTCTCCAGGCACCCGGCTGCTCAAAACCCTTCAAAGATCTTCCATTCAAAAATGAAAAAAATCCCAAACTGCTGAATCTGCTGCCCAAAGTCCTTCTCATGTGACTTGTCTCAGCATCATTCTAGCTGCCCTCTCCATTCTTACCTCCCCGTAAGACATGTGCACACACACACATACACACACACACACACGTGAGCTGTGCATATACACATACACACCTGCACAGGTGCACACACACATGCACACACGTGCACACACCTTAGCCTGCCCTGGGATCAGGCTGCATAGCCCAGGTTCTCCCAGGACACTTCAGGCAGGATTTCCATCTTCTATGGCTGAATAGTATTCCACTAGAGCACAGACCAAGAAGTCAGTGACAGGCGCTCGGAGACCAGAGAGAGACCACTTGTAGGGTCTGTTTTATGACATACATTGATGAGCTCATTCACACCGCACACTAGATTACTGCTATGTCGGGAATAATTTACACTTTACACATTTTAAATATACTAGAAATGGTTAATTTTGACTGAGAACACTCACACTTGAACTGCATTTTGAATGGACTAAACGGAGTCTGAATGGAGAGTTGCAGAGAGAGCACCACCTTCCACCCCACCTGGAGTTGTCAGAACATCAGCCACATCCCAGAGGGCAACGCCCCTCAGCCCTTCCCACCACCTGCTTGAGGTCAGATATCCAAGAATGTCAAAGGAGAAAGGGCAGAACTTCATCAGGGCAGATGCTCTGAGAAGGATGCTCTCCACCAGATTCTGCTGATTTCTGCCGGATTTGTACTAAGAACAACACCGTGGCTCCCACCGTGAATTCAGTCTATGCAAATTTTAACATGACTCGGCCTATAAAACAGATTTGCTAGTTGATAATGAGCCGTACTGTTTTCAAAGCAGTGTTAAGTACATGAACTCTTCTGATGTGATTTATATACTCCTGGAATTAAATTGTGACTTAATGCACAATCATCAAAACTGCTCATAAACATCAATTTTGTAAGGTAAACACTTTTTTCCCCATGTATTTATTTTTTAAATTTAAACATATGTTTGTATTTCCTTGAAAGTGAAAATGTTAGTTGTGCAGTCATGTCTGACTCTGTGACTCCATATAGCCAGCCAGGCTCCTCTGTCCATGGGGTTCTCCAGGAAAGAATACTGGAGTAAGTTGCCGTGCCCTCCTCCAGGGGATCTTCCCGACCCAGGGATCCTGGGTCTCCCGCACTACAGGGGGATTCTTTACTGACTGAGCCGCCAGGGAAGCCCGGTGTTTCCTTAAGTAGATGGCAGGAGACACAGGACAAACCAGACTGCATGTCAACAATACCAGCGTATTTATCAGGCCTTATTTGCGGAGAACTCCACATACATTCCCATGAACCCTGATGGGCTTTTTTCTTTTTAAAATGTCACTTTAAAAATGAGGGCGCTGTCTGAGAGCGAGGAGGACTGTCTGTCTCACACGAAAGCCCACACTCTTCCCATTACTGTAAAGTGTCTTTTAAGTTGTTTATTTAGCCAATAGCCTCTCATTAGGAATTCTTAGCATATCAAGATGTTTTTTATTCAATTTGGCAGTGATATATAATGCTTATGTTTACTCTCCTGTTCTGAAGGCAAATTGCATCTTCTTTAAACAGAGTTTTGATGTGCAAATGCTCCTGATGGATACAGTTAAAAAAAATAAACTAGGAAGACCTCGTGTACTAGGCTGAGTGTACTGATGTGCTGGTCATTTACCAGCAGAGGCTGGTTGGTTGTTACGTCCTGCCCACACAAACGCAGAGCCACAGTCACCACGAGGCGAGGCCCAGAGGGAAGGATTCCTCTATGAGTTTTCCTGGACAGCACATAGAAAGACAGCCTTCCATCACCACCAGGGGTGATGGCAGCTGGTGGGTGTTCATAGACGGATTTGGTCAGCCAGGGAAGTTCTTCCAGCATGAATTAATGTTGGATTCTGTCAATTACTGTTTCTGGTTTTCTTTATTTTTTAACTTTTTATTTTCTATTGGAAAGTGAAAGGGAAAGTCACTCAGTCATGTCTGACTCTGTGACCCCATGGTCTATACCGTCCATGGAATTCTCCAGGCCAGAATGCTGGAGTGGCTAGCCTTCCCTTCCCCAGGGGATCTTCCAAACCCAGGGATTGAACTCAGGTCTCCTGCACTGCAGGTGGATTCTTTACCAGTTGAGCCACAAGGGAGGGGTATAGCTGATTAACAATGTTTGGATTGTGTCAGGTGGACAGCAAAGGAACTCAGCTACACACACACATGTATCCATTCTCCCCCAAATTGCCACCACCACCCCCGCCGTCCAGGCTGCATGAGCAAGTTCCATGTGGTCCTTGTTGGTTGATATTGCTGAACTTAAGTTTCTGAGATTTTATTTAAAAATTTTACAACTGTAGCAATATGTAGAAGAAAAAAAAAAAGATTTACAGCTCTGTTCATGATGAATACTGACCTGAAATTTCCTCATCATATTTTTGTCTGGTTTTGGTTTCTGGGTAATGCTGACTTTAGATAATGAGTACAAATATGTTCCTTCCTCTTCAATTTTCTGAAAGAATTTGTCTAAAATTGATATTATTTATTCCTTAAATAGCCATCTTCCCGGGTGGCTCAGATGGTAAAGCATCAGCCTACAATGCGGGAGACCCAGGTTCAATCCCTGGGTTGGGAAGATCGTTTGGAGAAGGAAGTGGCAACCCACTCCAGTGCTCTTGCCTGGAAAATCCCATGGACGAAGGAGCGTTGTAGGCTACAGACCTACAAAGGTAGCAAAGAGTCGGACACGACTGAGCGACTTCACTTTCACTTTTCATTCCTTAAATGTTTGGCAGAATTAATGAGACTGGAATTTTTCTAGAGAAAAGATTATAAACTATGATTTAATTTTAAATAGATATGGAACTATTCAGATTGTCCAATCCAGTTTTTTTTTTTTTTTTTCTTGCATGAAGTGTATGTCTTGCAAGAAGGTTGTCCGTTTATCTCAGCTGTCAAATTGACTGGTTTGGTTATTCACAATATTTCCTCTATTTGATGGCTAGAAACTGTAGCTGCATCAGCTCTGTCAGTTACGGTTCTGATTATCTGGGCCTTTCTCTTTTTTCCCAATTAATCTGTGTGTAGATTTAGCAATTTTAATGATCTTCTCAAAGAAACAGGCTTTAGTTCCTTTGACCTTTTGTTTTTTCTGGTCCTAACTTATTATTTTTCATATCGTTCTTTATTAATCATATTGTTCTGTTGACTTCATATTTTGTTTTCATCTCTTTTCCTAATTACTTGGAGTGGAAGCTCAGGTTTTTGGTCTGAGATATTTTTTCTTTTCGAATGTAAGTCTATATGGTGATCAGTTTTTTTTCCAAAGAAAAGCCCTAGCATTATCTCAGAAATTTGATGTGCTATGCTTTAATTTTCAGAACAAAATATTTTTTCTTTTTTCTTTTGATTTATTCTTTGAGCTGTGTGTTATTTAGAAGTGTGTTATTTAATTTCCAAACATTTCAGCATTTTCCAGATATCATTATATCACTGATATATAAGCTAACTGTATGTGGTCAAAGAAAATATTTTGTATGACTGAAATTTAATTGAATTAATTTTAAAATTAATTTAAATTGTTAAGATTTATTTGACAGGCCAGAAAATGATCTGCACACATACGCACAAAATTAGAATATGCATTCTCCTGCTTTGGGGGGCATGTTCCATGAATATCAATTAAATCTCATTGGCTGATGATGCTGTTTGTTTTGTTGATGGATTAGTTTCTGCCTAGTTGAGAGAGGAGTGTTGAAGCCCCAGCTACAACTGTGAGTTTACCTACTTCTCGCTGGAGTTCTATCAGTTTTTGCTTCAAGTATTTTAAAACTCTATTTTAATTTTTATAAGCCATTAGGTTTTTCATGTATGTCTTCTTGGAGAATGGACCCCAACACCATTATATAAGATCTGTTTTTAGCCCTTGTAATGTTATTGATCTGAGATGTTCTTCGCCTAATATTAATATAGCTATTCCAGATTTCTTTTTATTAGTGTTGTGTGGTGTATAATTTCCCATCCTTTTATTTTTAACCTATCTTTGCCTTTATATTTTTCTTATAGATAGCATAAAACTGGGTTTTGCTTTATATCCAATGTGATGTGCTCTCTATTAATTGATATATTTAGACTGCTTTAATTTAATGAAGTTATTGATACAGTTGGATTAAATCCACCATCTTGCTGGTGTTTCTATTTGGTTCATCTGATCTGTTTCTTTTTTCCCTTTGATTGTATTTATTTGGATTAATTCAATATTTGTCATTATTCCATTTTATCTTCATTATGAGTTTATCCCTGTGTATATCTCACCTTACACTGTTCTGATTATTTGCTCTACTGTTTACATTAAACATCACTCGTTGATTAGAATCTACCTTCAGTGGCATGTTACTGCCTGGCATGTTATGTGTGGATGCGGCCACGCCATACACTTGACTCTTGCCATCAACCATTTATGCTTTTAAAATTTACTTTACTTTTGCCTGTGGTACAAATACGTGCTCTTTACTGCTACTGTGCATGCTTTAAGCAGGGGTAGATGTTTCGTGTTTCCCCTGTTCCATCTGCAATGGCGTTACCAGTCCCCCAAGAGTGACGGTGCCTGCTGCCCTTCCCCAGTGGGTTACAGCTTTGATCCGTGGAGCAGAGGGGCTGACGGGGTCCTGGCCATCCTGTGTGCCTTTCCCAAAGGGAATGAAGGTTTCCTCCCCCGGACCCGTGTCCCAGGGGTTCCCGTCTTCTCCGGGGCTCACTGTGAGCGCGTGGAGGAGAGTCTGTGGACAGATGTGATGCCTTTCTGTCCGGGCCCCGTGCCCTGCGTTCTTCCACCAGCCAACACTCAGAAATGCTCTTGCATCCTTCTCCCCCGTGTCAGCTCCATCAGCCCAGGCCTGTAGCTGAGTGTGTCCGCCAATCCTTCTCTGGATGTCCAGTTGACCGATTTCCTTATGGCGTTAGCTCTTCCAGATTCCAAGTAAAAGCTGCAAGTTCACATATCTTCCAGCTGTGCTCTTGTAGGGATGGGAGTGATGCTCTCTGCATTTCGTATCGTCCCCCAAGATCACCACCTCCTTTCAGGGCACTTTTAGTTTCCAAGTAATAAAGGGACATTCTAGCACCTTTGGGCCATGAACTTCTCTTCCTAGGAGAAAGGCCTCCCTCCCTGTACCAGAGGGGTGAACGTTTTAGCTGCACTATATTGTCCTGGAAATGCCACGATGTTCTTAGTGGGTCTTAGGTCCCCAGGATGGCAGGGACCCAGGATCAGAATGCTGTCGGGGCAGCAGCTGGTTGGGGCCCAGACAGAAGTCATGCTGGATAAGGACCTACAGCCTCGATGCCTGTGAGCCTGCTGTCGGGGGAGAAGGGCCTGGCGACCAGGGGCAGTACGCGCAGGCAGACTCCCCTGACTCCCACGGGAAAGAGTGCAGATGTGGAATTTACTAATTGATGTCCCTGTGCCTTCAAAAGTTCTGTCTACTTTCACCAGTGCTGCGAAGTGCCTAGAATAACAGTCCAGCGGTGGGTCTGGAAGACACTGCCGGGCCTCCCCCACTGTCTGTTGACACTGCTCAGGCTTTCTGAGTCCCTGGGGAATTCTTAACAAGAGTTTCCAAAGAAAAGCACTTATTTTCTCTTATCCCAATTACATGAGCAATAGCACTGAGATGCAAAGAAGCTGAGCGAACAGAGGAGGACTGAGAAATGTCTGGGGGAACAGAGTCTGTCTTGGTGAGTCCAGGAATCTCTGGTCATCCGTCTATTTTCTCCTAAGGGAAAGACTTAGAAGACCAAGCAAGCTTAGTCTATTTTCTCCTAAGGGTATCCAGCTGAGGGCTGTGTGGCCCCGATACCGACTGAGTCAGAAGGACCACCAGATGGGGCGCTGAGGCTAACATCTCACGACAGAGCTCTCAGCTGCTTCCGTCCCCACCGGATAGTAAGAACGAGAGGCCCCCTCAGAATTAAGATCCCATCTCTGCTTTGTTCTTCATCTCTGCTGGAGGGCTTTTCCCTGCACACTCGTGTTTTATTGGCAATTTATTGCACCCAGTGGAAGATGCTCTGGCCTCAGCAACAGTGCTGTGATGTACAAACAAAATGCATTTAATTTGACTCAGTGTATTACAAGCATTATAATCCCCCTTTGACTTGACCGTGATCGACTAATCTCATCTGTTCAGAGGGATAAGCCTGTCTCAGCCGTGATGACAGGCTTAGAGAATGGCAGAAATTAGGGCATTCTTAGAGATTATAAACTGTAACAGCAGATAAGGGCTCTGAATAGGGAAAGGTCTACAGGTGGTTCCTTGTGGAAATGCTCCGGTGGCGGCGGGGGGAGCAGGAGGCACGTGGCGTCGTGTGCAGCCTAGACAACGCAGGGGTAGCCCCCAAGACCAGGATGGGGGATGAGGCCAGGACACTTTCCAGGCTCGCAGCCCATTCCGAGGAAGGACTGGGAGTAAAAGAGGCCCACGAGGGACCACCTGTCCAACACCACCCAAGTTGTTTAGGAAACTCTTTATGTAACAGCTGTAGGGAGAGAAACTCTGCCTCCTTCTAACAGAAACAGGATTGGGGCTTTGTAAGAGCCGCAAGGATGGTCTGAGGGGAGACAGAGAGGAAGAGAATGGCTGGGGATCGGGACGTGGGGATCAGGCAGGGAGATGGAGCCAGTTGTCGCTACTGCTGTTCACTTGCTCAGTCATGCCCAAGTCGGCAACTCCATGGACTGTAGCCCTCCAGGTCCCTCTGGCCATAAGATTGCCTAGGCAAGGATACTGGAGGGGCTTATTCCCTTCTCCAGGGGATCTACCCAACTCAAGAACCGAACCCGAGTCTCCTGCATTGCAGGTGGTTCTTTATCACTGTGCTCCCGGGGAAGTCCATGATGAAGTCAGACCATTAGCCAAAACACCCAGTGGAAGAGCACCCAGGGACAGCACAACCCTGCAGTGAGTCCAGGTCCAGGGTGAGCCTTGGATGCACCTTCACGCACATGCTGGTGGGGTTATGGTCCAACTTGCCTGGAAACAGGGAAACTTCAGTGCTAGTTTATCTTCAGTTTAACGAAATTCAAGTTAAACGACGTGGGGTTGCTTCTTTGGCTTCTACCTGGTGCAAATAAACCTTCCACCAACCTCCCCAAGGCTTGCCTGCGTCCTGGGGGCTTGGGGTCCTCACACACTCACTTCTGAAGGGCAGGGAAGGCCTGGAGTCTAAAGGCTCCATGCACTGCTGGTCTGGGTGGTTAGGCAGGGACGGCCCTGCAGGATGTGGGGCCAGGGCTGCCCCATCTCACTGCCAAAGCCCAGGAAGATAAGAAGGAGGCAGAGACCAGCCCTCATTCTCTGAAAGTTACCAGCCAAGGCATCAACAATTTTGAAAAGTAAGAACAGAGCAGAGGTCATCAGGTCCTAAACTGGGAAGTTGCAGGCAGACAAGAATTCGGGGAATTTTCCCCAGGAAGGACACAGAAAGAGCATGGACTTCTTGTACTGATATTCCATTTCCATCTAAACTGTTAATCAGTTAAAAGAAAAAAGGAAGTAAGAAAAGGGACCGAGGCAGGAGACGGGTGAGGGCCTTTGCATACTGTTAGAATCAGAGATCTTCCTGAATGACAGTGCCTGTCCAGCCATTTCCCTTCTTCTGACCAAGACTCATCTCCTCCTTAAATGTCTGAGTTCCCTCTGCCTGCTGCCCTCTGCTCCTGCCATCTCTGGGCTGGGCCCTCCAAGCTCAGACGCACCGTCTCCTCTTCCTAGCTGGCTTCTATAGTTCTTGCTACTCCAGAGGCTCCCAGATGACCTCCAGGGAACCCCTCCGGGCAAAGCACAGATGGACATGGTAAAGGGCCCCCCTTAACCTGTCAAAGGGCAGCAAAGAGCCTGCCCTGAAGAGAGCGGACGGGCCATCGACACAAAGGTTGCACAGGCATTTTCCCCGTGTGTTCCGTCTTTAACCTTCATATTTCCCCCACGGCAGTGTTACTGACCGTGGCTTACTCCTCCTCTTCCATTCCATTCTAATCTCATAAGAGGAGTGTTTATGAATACATTTATGAGAGCTAATACAAACCTGAACAATTTTGGGCATGTCATCCCATGACACATAATGTGAACAAAGTTAAAATGTCAGAAAAATTTTAAACTGGATGGAGGGATAATTTATAGGATTATATCGCATCTATATTCTTTATTAAATATTTAATCCAGAAGACATTATATTTCCTCAAATATACCTCAGTATGACTTGTAAGAACTAACATTATTCTGTGCACTGTTACTAAGAGAAGATAGCCATTATAATGAATATGTGCCACTATGACTTATTACTTCAAGGTACTATTTTACTTTTACTTATTAAAAGAGCTGTTTTGGTCTTATTTAAACAGAGAGATGTTATTGCCTTAGTCTACCACCTAAGATGAGAACCGAGTGACGAAAGCGCAGTTGAGCAGGTGGGTGCTGATGGCAGACGGCAAGAAACGCCCAGCCACACCCTCACTCAGCATCAGCTAGGTACTAAGCATCGCTGCAACTGGGAGCCTTGGGAGACATAATGAATGGAGTTAACAGTGTCTGTCCTGGAGCAGAGTAGATGAGTACTGTTTGGGGGAAAGTTATGTAAATACTCTTCCCTGGTAGCTCAGTTGGTTAAAAAAAAAAAAAAATCTGCCTGCAATGCAGGAGACCCCAGTTCGATTCCTGGGTCAGGAACATCTGCTGGAGAAAGGATAGGGTACCCGTTCCAGAATTCTTGAGCTTCCCTGGTGGCTCAGCTGGTAAAGAATCTGCCTGCAGTGCACGAGACTCTGGTTCAATTTATGGGTTGGTAAGATCCGCTGGAGAAGGGTTAGGGTACCCACTCCAGTATTCTGGCCTGGAGAATTCTGTGAACTGCAGTCCATGGGGTCCCAAAGAGTCGGACTCAACGGAGTGACTTTCACTGTGTAAATCTAGAGGCTCCTTCTGCAAGGTGCAGGGAAATCATCCCCAGGGATCATCCCTCCCACCCACTACTGGGAGCTGATCTGACACAGGAAACCAGGACGCAGTTCAAGCACAGGACTCTTAAAACCAGCCTATCCAATGCCAAATGTCAACATGAACACCTTCTTAAATTTTCTTTTCTTTTTTTTTCTAGTGAAGCCCAAGAGGGCCTTTCTGAAATACCCTTTCAAAGCAAAGGCTACTCACTTTGCATCATCTGGGCTTGTGTTGTACATTATTGAGCAACCCTGAATATTCACTGCAAGGACTGATGCTGAAGCTGAAGCTTGAATACTTTGGCCACCTGATGCGGAGAACTGAGTCATTGGAAAAGACCCTGATGCTGGCAAAGACTGATGGCAAGAGGAGAAGGGGGCAGCAAAGGATGAGACACCTGGATAGCATCACCAACTCAGCGGACATGAATTTGAGCAAACTCTGGGAGATAGTGGAGGACAGGGAAGCCTGGTGTGCTGCAGTCCATGGGGTCACAAAGAGTCAGAAATACAAAAACAACGTGGGTAGAAATACCCTCAAATCCCTGATCAGGTTCTACAGTCTGAATGACAAGGACAATCCAAGCACAGAGAGCATTTTTGTTTCATCCCCATGAAAACGTTCATGATTCCAGAGAATACTTTAAAAGTAAGGCGATGTTGGGGCTTTTTCAGAGATGTCAGATTGAGGTGTATGGATTCAGATGCCATGTCTGCCTGGAGGAGAGCTCCTCGTCACAGAACTGGTCTGAAAAGACGCATCAGGTCCCTCCTCCTGCTGAAAAAAGATGTTTGCTTTCTATCTGGAATTTTTATTCCACCCCTTGAAGACTTTTGTGGAGGACATAAAACAACTAAGAATGTCTATGGGGAATCATCACCTCTTCATGGCAGGCAAGAAATCCCAAACATGTTAGTCTGTTTTGCTCCATTCTCCCCAAGAAAAGGTTATATTTCCTTTTTCAGTGCCCATAATCTTTTTAGAACCTTCTCTTTATTGGGCCCATAAACATCCCAGGGTAGCAGCACATCATCACAGGCTGAGAAACCCCATCAGAAAAGCCACCTCGTAAATGACGCCAAGAAGCCGGTGTCCCGGACACTTGAATTAACTAATTTTATGATGGTATTTACAGCACCTGGAATATTTGGACCAATTGTTGCCCAACAAGCCCTTTGATGGATGAATGTGGCCTCCTGCTCAACAGTCCTGTGATCCTGCTGCACATTTTTCAAAAGTTCATTCCATCTCTTCTTGCCTGATCATCTATAATCTCTTTGATTTTTTTAAGAAAAAAATACCACCAACGGAAAATACTTCCCTTTTTCCCCCCCTTTCTGGGATAAAATCGGGACAGTTAGAAACAGATGCAACCTGGGTCAGGACCAGATAGAGAGACACATCAGAAAGGTGGCGTCTGTGCACGTAGGATGCTTTATGGTGCCCAAAGCTCCTCGTTTCTTACTTTTCTCAATGAAAGGGAAGGAAACCGAAATTGTATGCTGAGTTCTACCCACTCTGATGAGAGGAGAATAAGGCCTCTGAATTTATTTTAAATTTCTCCACATTTACAAGTACTAAACTAATACCTCACTCAGACAATCGGTGCCCACCACTTTCTACCTGTATCCCACCTCAGTTTTTCAAACACACTCACCTTATTTCTTAGAAATCACAAGAGGTATTTTTACATGCATTATTTAACTTCATTAACTACCACGGACAAGTTATTTCAATTTTTCTAAAGTCTCTTCATCTTTTTTTGAATAAGAAAATGAGGACTATTTACCAGGCTAATCCTCTGTTCTATGTTAATCTGAAATGATTTTTTTTTTTAAGATTTATGTCATTAACAATGTGTAATTCATTTCTAGGTGAAAGTGAAAGTGTTAATTGCTCAGTCATGTCCAACTCTTCGCATCCCCAGGGATTGTAGCCTGCCAGGCTCTTCTGTCCATGGGATTCTCCAGGCAAGAATTTTGAAGTGGGTAGCCCTCAGTTACATACGAAAAAGTGTCACACGAGGTCAAAAACATGAGGTTTCATACTTAAAACAATACTTCAGAGTTTAAAAGGTCCTAAAAAGCCCTCTACCACTACACAGTCACTAAATGATTTTTAATCATCACAGCAACATTTTTCATTCAGCTGAGCATCTCGTAAGCGAGTTTTTCTGTCACCTTCGGCTCACAGGCTTTTTTTTTCTCCACTGTATGAATGAATTATTTCCAATTTTGGTTGTCCAAATAAGACTTCATTTTTTTACTCCAAATACATCAAAACCATGACAAAAGATATTTTGCTGAGGAATATGACAGAAAACAACAAAATTCTGTAAAGCAATTATCCTTCAATAAAAAATAAATTAATTAAAAATATTTTAGTAACACTATGGCTTTTGAAAGTTGTACATAGTGTGAGACCTTGGGGGCAGAATTGTGCTTATATTGCTAACGGATGCCTCTTTCCAATGCAATTTGTTAATTCAAGATCAGAACAATGCAGGCATCCTGGGAATACTGAACACAACACAATGCATGAAAGCATAATATACCTTTCTCCTGCTTGTCAGAGATTGCTAAATCATGTTTCACGTTTATTTCTAATATCAGTGAGAAGCTGGGGAAGAATGATGTGACAGAGATGCTACAGTACAAACGTAGGTCCACGAGCACAGATTCTTTTGTCTCTGAGAAGTTCATACCCTATCCATCTCTCTCTCAAAAAAAAAGTAAGAATATTCTTTGACACTCAACCATATTTGGACAAATTCATTGCCAAGCGGAAAATCAGGGTATTGCTCCCTGTAGAACCATGGAGGATGCCTGTTAGAGATTAGGAGGATATTAGCAGCTTGTTTGCCCAAAGGCAAGTGAGAGAATTGCATCAGAGCCGAGGCAGGGCTTTCAGGACGAATCTAATAGTTTTGCATTTGCTCCTATTGGTGCGTCGTTAATGGCGCTTCTGAGTCCTGGAGACCGGCATTGTGTGCTACCTTTTAATAAGGTGAAGGCGGGAGGCCTCGTGCGCTCGCTCACATAACCTGGTGGCAAGTGTGGTTCACATCCCCTGCATGTGGGGGGCCCTCTGCACCCTGTGGGACAGCAGCCCAGGAAGGGCAGGGACCCCTGCCCCTGGCTGGGTCCTCTAGGTTCCCTATCCAGCCAGGTGGCTCTGGACAAGACGCATAGCTCGAGGTCTCTTGGAAATCAGGGATTTGGATGGCATGTCCCTGGTTTCCTGTGAGTGCTAAATCTTTATGATTCTTGAGCAACGGAATGGCTCCCCGACCCCCCGTGGAACAAAGCAGCTGGCTCCAAAACAGAATGGAAGTCGTAAGTTTTGGTATCAGATACATATTTCAATGCCCTTCAGGACATATCTGCTGTTTTAGGATAGCGATGCAAAAATACAAGGCAGAATGACAGTAACCAAGGGAGCACCTGGTGTGCTGGATAATTTTAAAGAAATCTCATTGATAGAAAGCAGTGAAGGACTAAAAGTTTGCTTTACATCAGTTCAATCCACTTTATGAAAATTATGCATTAATAAAGCCATGGAAAAAATTCAAGTTAAAAAAAAAAAAAAGGCAGGGAAGGATTAAAGCTAGAATAGGAAGGCAGTTTTGCAGTCGTCATCACAGTTTCTAAGGTAATGGTGGTTGGGGTGGTTCCAAGGAAGGCACCTGATTTTTCCATTCTTCCCTCTCCCTGAATACACCATTTACCGCACACTCCTTGTGCAGTTTGAGTTTCTGAGGGCGCTCATGTTAATAGAGGAGTAATAATAAAGCCCTCACACAGCACATCAGAGGGACTGAGGTTTGCCTGTGTGTTTACGGTTGCATGATATAAACAGTTTTGATCTGAAGATGAAACTTGGCAAAAGCCCCTCTCTCCGCTGCAACCTAATTGTTTTCGGTCCGTGGAAAGCAACTTGAGCAGAGAGGGGCCAGGGGTACATGTACACCCTCTGTCAGCCGGTGCTCCGAGGGTGTGCGGGGGGGCTGACCCACACGCTCTCCCCCTAGCATGCCCCGGCCCTCCCCAGCTGCCCGGCTCCCCATCCACATGTTCATGCAGAACCGGAGATGGGGCACCAGCCGGCGCTGCACCTGCCAAAGACCCTTCTCCCAGGCGGGGCCCCAGGAGCAACTCACAAAGCATCCTTCAAGGTCCGTTTCCCGTTTCCACACCGAAGGGGCTCGTGAGCGACAGCCACACCACTGCCTTTTTCCTGAAGTGGGTTTTCAAATGCATCCTTGGAGGAACAATTGTGGGACACTTTTCCTCAAAAAATAGTGAATTGTTAAGATCACAAATGATCATTTCAAAAGAAATGCAATAAAAATGACCAACAGGTGGTTGATCTTGGAAGAAGACAAATAGTGTTTTTTTCAAAGCGCCCCATGGGTAAGATTGCTTCAATGTTCAATCTTCGAATGTTGAAGCGAGTGAGCACGTGGCATGGTTTATGTATTTGAGGATGACTCCGGGTGGAGAAGGCTGTGGTACAGCTGTCTGGGCGAATCAGTCACTTTTCAGACAAAATTCTGCCAGGAAAACACTTAAATCAACCCCCTACATGCGTGTTAAACCGCTTCAGTCACATCCGACCCTTTGAGATCCTGGGCTGTGGCCCACCAGGCTTCTCTGCCCATGGGACTCTCCAGGCAGGAACACGAGTGGTTTGCCTTGCCCTCCCCCAGGGGATCTTCCTGACCCAAGGACTGAACCCAGGTCTCCTACACTGGCAGGCAGGTTCTTTACCACTAGCGCCACCTGGGAGGTTCTTAAATCAATGGATATATGATTAATTTCTAAATCTGTGAATTATACAAAGTTGAATTTAATAAGTTTTTAAGATGAATTAGAGCCAAATACAATGAGTCAATGATGCATGCCTTTTCAGTCTACAAATTCCAATTTCTTAGTTTCTGTCTTATCCTTTGAATGGAATCCTGTCTGAAAATCAGTCCTGGCTGCAGCCATGTCAGGCCATTTTTAGTCCTGTTCTGTATCAGGCAATGTCCACACACAAGTTAAATCATTCAATTCATTGAATTCAATTTAATTCACAATTGTTGGCTTTCAGCATTTGGTGAAATTTAGGGTATTACCGGTTAATGCAAGAAAGCTTTCACCTTGGACGAGTTTATGTGCTGGTATTGGAGAGACATTTATCCCCAAAAACATACTATATGTAGAGACTGGAAGTATTATAAGGAGCACAGAACACAAGGATTTGATTTCTGGTCAGAAGAAAGAATAACAGAAACCCAAATCTCTGGGATCATGTTCGTTAAAGTTAAAAGGAGTGTTTTTTGTTTTTTTTTTTTTTAAAATCAAGATAAAGAAGTGTTGATTATGCCTTTAGTCTATTGTTTTAACACAAAAGACGTTTTTACTCACTGTTAAAACAATCTTTCCGATTTCAATTGATCTATTAATTCATAGCTATTATAATCATTCTAGCAATTAGGTTTAGGGGTCCCTCTGCTATAAAAATTACTATTTCACACTATAATTATGACGTTAGCAATAACTCATCCTATTAAAATACTTGCCGATTACTTTTAAATTTGTAGCCTCTGAAAAGGCTCCTACATTCAAGGTTTATAATATTCAGATCTGTTCTGTGATTCATGTGAGGCCACTAAGCTAGGCCCACTTGGAATCTATGAAATGTCAAACCAGAAAAGCAGCAGCACTCTATAACCTCAGCTAGTGCATGCCCTCATTTACGATTTTATGGTGCACCCTCTTGATACTGAGAACTATTGGGATTTCTGAACTCTTTAAAAGCCATCTTTATAAAGATTTTCCTGAGCCAGTAATTTTAAATGACTATGGTACCTTGTCAAGGGCCCTTAATTAAAATCATCTCCGACTGTCAGCAAGAGGAATGGACTAGAGGGTGATTTAAAGACTACAGACAAGTCTGAGAGAATGGTATTTTCCATCATTTTAACATTTCCCTTTTGCTAAAGTGATGGAATAGATTATTTATGAACATCAAGCAAATTTTCTGGAATTAAAAAAAAATAATTATATCCCATCCATTTTCTGGTACACCGCCCTTGTCTGAAGAAGACAGAGTCTAACCCAGGCAACAAAACACTGGCTGTGCTCTAGACTTAACACCTTTTGGATACTTAAGGCCTGCTACTGTGGGTTCTAAGGACTTCCCTGGTGGCTCAGACGGTTAAGCGTCTATCTACAATGCGGGAGACCCGGGTTCAATCCCTGGGTCGGGAAGATCCCCTGGAGAAGGAAATGGCAATCCACTCCAATACTGTTGCCTGGAAANGTGCTCTAGACTTAACACCTTTTGGATACTTAAGGCCTGCTACTGTGGGTTCTAAGGACTTCCCTGGTGGCTCAGACGGTTAAGCGTCTATCTACAATGCGGGAGACCCGGGTTCAATCCCTGGGTCGGGAAGATCCCCTGGAGAAGGAAATGGCAATCCACTCCAATACTGTTGCCTGGAAAATCCCATAGACAGAGGCATGGGGTTGCAAAGAGTCGGACATGACTGAGCGACTTCACTTCACTTCACTATGGGTTCTGATGCTTAGTTCCTGTTAAATAATTTGCTTACTTGGGCATTTCAGCCTCTGAAATTCCACTAGGGAAGACACACAGATAAAGGGCACTATAATTGTAGTTAGCATGCTCTACACCAATGTTATAGGGAGCGAGTGGGGAGATAGCATTACCAGATATTGGTTTTGGTCTTTATTCTTGGTGGAAGGGACCCATGGTGTGGAAGGGGAAGGGTGTGTCCTGAGCTGGATTTGCATGCATGTGATCAGGCTAGAATGTTAGAAAGAGGTGCAGTCTCGTTTCTCTTGCCCTCTGGCTAGTCTCATGGGGCCTTCGGCTCCCCGAGTTCCAGCTGCTGACCCGATGACAAAGTCAGCCGAGAGAGAAGCAGCTTCCAGCGGGACTCATGAACACTGAGCTCTGCGCCCTGCAGGTCCTCCTTTCTGGGTGATGCTAGATACGAGGCTCACTTCATCAGGGCCACCCCCGCCAGGGGCTGTGCAGGTGGGGGTCTGGGGGGCTCCCTCTCAAGTACAAGGTCAAGACTTAAGGTAGGGGCCAAGCTCCGTCTTTGGTTTTGTGGTTTAGACCTGCATTCAGGATCCAGATCTGGGTGTAGAATGAATATCTCAGGCTGGATACAGTTGAAATCTTGCACAAAGAATTAGAACTGAAGAAAACTTGAAGGGATCATCTTCTTCGGCCTGAAGGCTTGTTGGTTGGCCTCCAACTCCTGCTCTGCACAAGATCGATATAATGAAAGGTTGACAGGGGTAAGGGGAGTCAGATCAATTACATTTGAATCATCAGATTACTTTAATTTTTGATGACAAAGAATTCAAAGAAACATCCCCCCCACCTCAGTTTCTTTATATTCTTATAAAAATCTGTATCTGGCAGAGACTATTTTATGTTTCCCTAAGGTCTATAGGTTTTCACGTGTTTTGATCAGTGGTTTGTGTACGATCCGCACTTAATTTCTAGGTTAATCCACATTTGCTTTTAGGCAACTGTGAACCAGATGTTTTTTTTTGGAAAAAAAAAAAAAAAGCTGAAGCCTTTTATTTTTGTGTGTGTTTGTGTGTGTTTTGCTTGGGGCATAAAAATCATTTTTCCCCCTTCAGTGAGGTCGTTTCCAATTACAATTATGTTTGTGCTACAAACACTTAAAAAATTAACGGATGTATTTGGTTATTAGTTTATCTTTCAGCATGCTGGTATTAATGCAGTCATTATGTTGTGTTAAGTATATTTTTTTAAAAACCTACTCAAGTGACAAGCTCAATATTATCAAAAGTCCAGGGAATTTGGCCCCTTCTCTGCCTCCCCAAACACAAAGCTGGGGAAACGGCCCAGGGACACACATGTGCACAGCATGTGGGGCCTGCTGGGTCCCCAGACACTGACATACCTGCCCAGCCCCCTGGGCTGCTGCGGTGAGAACCACAAGCCCCGATGTGGGAGGGCCACCCGTCCCTGAGCACCTCGACATCCCGGCCTGCACCCGCTGTGCATCTGGTGGGAGAGCCACGGAAATGCAAGAGGAATTCTGAGCATCCACTGCCCTCTGTAAGGAGTGTCTTATACAACCAAGACCAGCAACCACACTGCTCTGTGTCCTCTGGGTCCTCAGTGACCCCACCCCAGGAAAGCAATTCTACAGAATTCCCTGTGTGGGGGAAAGGCTTTATCAGCTTGACAGCCTCATATTTGCTCTATTGCCAGGAAGATCACCATCCCCACTGGTCTGGAGCTGAGGAGTTTCAGGACCAGGCACCTCCGTTTTAGGGCTGGTGAGGTCCCTGAAACACCTGTCTTCCAGGCCGGCTGACTTCTGGACTTCAGTGTGTGAAGTCCCGGGTGTGGCTTCTGCAAAACTGAAGTCAGAGAGGACTCTTCCGAGTGAGACTATCTCCGCTTCAATTAGCTCAAGAGACTAAAGCAGAGTAATGAAGGACTCATTTCGGCTCATTGACACCAAGGACGGGGATGGGGGCGTGAGATGTGTATAAGAGAC